>JAIUZE010016135.1:0-19181 GCA_022085475.1 Heliosperma pusillum | reverse complement strand
ATCCATGAATATTGCTGGAGCGTTAGTCACACCGAATGGCATCACTTTAAATTCGAAATGACCATACCTCGAGCTAAAAGCAGTCTTGGGAATATCTGCTTCACGAACGGGAATTTGATGATAACCCGATCTAAGATCAATCTTTGAAAAAGTTGAAGCGCCACGTAACTGGTCAAAGAGATCATTAATACGCGGAAGAGGATATTTGTTTTTGATTGTGACACGGTTCAACTCCCGATAATCAATGCACAGTCGCATAGAACCGTCTTTCTTTTTGACAAAGAGCACGGGCGCACCCCAAGGAGATGCACTAGGCCTAATGAAGCCTTTCTCAATCAAGTCATCAAGTTGGATTCTCAACTCTTTCAATTCGGAAGGAGCCATACGATAAGGAGCTTTAGCAATTGGTCCAGTTCCAGGAACTAGATCAATGGAAAATTCAACATCTCTTTCAGGAGGAATTCCTGGTAATTCATCGGGAAAAATATCTGGAAATTCTTGAACAATTGGCACATCTTCCAATGAAGGCAAAGACGAAGTGGTAGAAGTAGTCACAACACATAAGAAAGCTTTGTAACCTTTCTTGATAGCTGTTACCATCTTCATAGCCGAAACAAGTTTCACAGTGGTCTGTTTTCGAACCCCTTGATAGGATACACGGGTACCTAAAGGGCTTTTGAGAATAATCTTCTGGTCACTGCATTCAAATCGAGCATAATATGCAGATAACCAATCCATGCCCAGAATGATATCAAATTCTTCAAGAGGGAACCGAAGGAGATTAGCCGGAAAAGTAGATCCGTTTATTGATATAGGAATGTCCGAATGAAGATAAGAGCATGAAAACACATCTCCGGACGGTAAAGATATAGGAGTACTTTCTCCAATTGAAGCTTTGAGAGGTAATTTATCGGATAGTCTCATCGAAATAAATGATAAAGAAGCTCCCGTATCAAATAAAATTAAACACGGTATTTCATAAATGGAAAACATACCAGTCAAAATGTCTGGTTGAGCATCAGCCTCAGCGCGGCTCATGATGAAAATTCGACCCTTCGGTCTCCCAGAAGTAGCTGGTGTAGATGCTGTCTTCTTCTTATCAGGACATACATTATACTTGTGTCCCGGTTTCTGACAATTAAAGCACACAATTGGCTTGTTGAAACAGCCAATACCGGGATGCATAGGCATCTTGCACCTAAAACAGATACGACCCTTAAGATCGTTGTTGTTGCTCGGGACGAATGGACGGTTACTCTGAGTTGCTTGTCCACTCTGAAAATTCTTCCTCTTGTTTGAGTAAGAGGCGGAAAAGGAAGGTCGAGAAGTAGGATACAACGGTCTCTTACCATAAGCATTAGGAGCAACATACGAGGTACGAGCCTCGTCGGCAATCTCGCGAATTGAACTCTCTGCCCATATAGCATCGTTGTAGATAGAGACAAAGGAAGTAGAACCCCTACTGATCTTGCCTTTCACCTGAGGAGAAAGTTTTCCCAGGTAAAAGAATGCCTTGTCTTCCTCCATTTTAATAAGCCGAGTGGTATAATGAGCCAACTCGTTGAATTTGGTCGTGAACTCCTGAACAGAGAGACTTCCCTGTTTGAAGTCCATGAATTCCCTCAGTTTCTGCTGCCTCAATTCATCAGGGTAGAACCTCGTCTCTAATAGCTCACGGAAACGAGTCCAACTAAAACCAGGTTCTAACTTAGAAGTAGGGCCAGTAAGTGACCACCACTAATCAGCTTCCTTCACTAAGAAGTGGGAAGCGAGACGGACTTTATCCGTTTCAAGAACATCATATAGAGAAAAGTTCTTCTCCATTTCCCGTATCCATTCCGAAAGCTCGATGGGATCCACTTCACCACCATAGGTTTTGGCTTTGCTCCTAGATAGTTGTGAAGCAACCCATGTATAACTTCCGTGTCTCTCATGGTCGTGAGGAGGATTAGGAATAGGATTCGGCTGTTGATTTTGTTGATTTTGCTGATTCTGAATAATAATAGTAAGAGCTGCTAGGATCGCGTTGTCAACTCTCGGAGGCATCTTTGCAAAAGAAAACACAGATTAGTACTTATCATTTAGCAAGCACAAAGAGACTACAACATAAATCCTAATCTACCCATCCTACCATTCTATCTCACAAGTTTCTTATTTATTAAGGTCAAGTTATTTATACAAGGGTACACAAACGTGCGTCGGGAGCAAAAATGCTCTGATACCAACTGTGACACCCTCAAATTTGCGGAAAGAAAAAAAATAATTTAAATAAATAAAAGATGAGAATACGTTTCTAATAGGTTCACTTTAGTGAAAATCGGTAATTTTAAAACCGGAACCTACTATTAAATATATTCATCATAACGAAGGTGTCATAAATAAAAAGGTTCAACAAAAAGGAAATATATTATACATATGAATTATACAAGACGGGAGACATATCTCCCGTATAAATACGGAATAAAAGAGTGTATAATAGTATACAATCTAAGAACCGAATATAGGTCCAAGGTAAATACTTCGCTCGCTAGCTCGTCAATGTACCCAAGTAGGCATCACAAACCTGCCAACCGCATTAAATATAAACACGGAAGCCACAGTCAGTGGGGAGTAACTCCGAGTTCTCCCAGCCACGAAATGTCGAGTTTAATAAAACATGAATAACATAAAAGAGATGTATATAAAAAATACAAAACCTTAACATATACGATATGCTTTTCATGTTATGAAACAAATAACTAACATATAACCTAGCATATGAAGGATAAGCTACTCATGCAAGCTATCATGTGAATCGGTTACCAACCTATACCACGAGGTAGGGAAGAGAGTATTTCAGCTCAGAGGTTACATTTAAAACATGGCCTGGATACAACTCAACCCTAATCATACAAACTATCATGTGAATCAGTTAACAACCGGTAATCCAAACTCTATCAACCGTAGCCGGCTTGCATCTCACCTTCTACGATTCATAGAATCATCAAACATGAAAGACCACTACGTCTAGAAACAGGCATAAGTTCTTAGCACAGTCAATAGTCGACTTCTGTAACTCGAGGCTATACCACAAGGTAGGATAAACATCCGAGTCCTAGACTGCGCAGACCTAGCGACAACAGCTAACCCATTCCCTGTCTCATGACCAAAAGTACATGAGAATCTCTACTAGGAGACCCCCTAAGCAGAGTTGGCTAGTACTTAAGCTGGCTCCATTCCCAAAGTGGAAGCAATTAGGCATCCATGCCCCGGCTTGGTATCAAAATCCCAGGCCAGTGACACAAAAGCTATCAAGCTGTGAACTATATACTCGTTAAAGATAGTAAGGTCTATCAATGTCATGGTCCAGCGTGCTCATTTAGAGTTAAATGGTCCAAGAAACGCCATAATAATCATAATTCTCTATGGGTACTTAGTCAACACGACACCAACCATATAATTAAACAGTCACAGAAAAACATCCTATCATGTGACTAATTGCATATAATCATATTCAAATATCATATCGCCTCATATCTACTAAGGCTCATTCATTCATTCATTAAATAAAACCTTACCTGAAGACAAATCCCCGACCCGAGTCCCGCGACGGGTCATCATTCAAAACGGGGCTGACTAGATCTTAGTTTGACCAAACCCGTTTGGTCAAACCGGCTAGAAACAGAGTCTTAGCCATTTAGGCTTGAACATAAGAACATCATATTCATTTCATGCTATTTCATTCTAATTTCTAACATGTGAATTATTAATTCTTACAAAACCCGCTTGACTTAAAGGATTTCAAATTAAACTACAATCTCATGCTATAATTTCTAACATGTGAGAAATAATAATATTATGAAAACCGTTTAATTAAATAATTTACTTATTAAAATTTCCCACTTGCTAAATATTACAAAACAAGATATAATAATGACAATAAACTCAAAAACCGTCACAAGTCCAAAGGGGCTCACGGATCATGGGCTGGACCGAGATTGAACCGGGCCTGGACTGGGCCCACGGGCGTGGTTTGGGCCGGTTTTGGTCAACAAATTCTAAAATCGTTTCTTAATATTTCCCGCATGCTTAACATATTTAAAACCCGTCAAAACAACAACAAAACAATCAAGTATCGACACAAGCCCAAAGGCCAAATCACGGACCAACCCAGACCGGGCCTGAACCGGCCTGAACCGGCCTGAACCAGGTCTGGTTCTTGGCCACCACACACGGCCACCACCATAGAACAACCCCAAATTATTTCTAACATGTTTTAATTAACAACCATCCATTTTAACAACCAATTCAACCTTCATTCATACAAAAATCATGATTATGAACAAATCATCAAACATGTCAAAAACACTAAATATGTTAAAAATTCATACAACATAATAATAATAACAACTTATAATGTTACTACTTAAAACCGTAGATAAAAACATAAACAAAAACATGTGACATTAATTCGTCGAGTAACTCGGTAATCGTTACCTTAGCTAGCACAAAATCATATAGCACCAAAATAAGACCTAAGAACCCGTCTACTAACCTTCTTCTAAAATATACGAGTCACCAAACTCGTCTTCATAATCTTCTCCTATAAGAAATGACAAAAATAACATTATTAGAATTAAAACTTGATTTCAACAATTAAAGTGTTGAAAACGTTTTTGTCGGAATTGAAAATAAAACGTACATGGAGATGAAGAGCGGAGAGGAGACTCTAGAAATATAAGTTAGGACGGATTTGGCCAAGTAACGAAGGTTTTGTGACGATTTTGCTCAAGAACGATCAAGAACGATCAAGAACACGAAGAACGATTATGATTATATTAAAGAAGGTATTAAGTTGATTTAATGTAAAGTAAAAAGATAATTAGTGAGTAAGAGGGGGAAGGTTTGGGCCGTGTAGTTATAGAGGATTACGGGAGTCGGTTTTTGAACTTGTTGTTACGGGATTGACTCGGGTTTTATAAATATATTATGGTAAATATCTAGATATTATTAGATATTATGTTAGTTTAATCAAATATCTAGATATTATTTAGATATTATGTTAGTTTAATCAAAAGAATAAAAATATCTAATCCTAAGGGAACAAGAGGGAAAGAGGCGTGTGGAGGGAGGAGTAATCGGGTCCGGGTTTAAACGATTTGTTGCGTAATTTAAACTGACAGATTGATAAAGTTACAAATATCTTAGATTTTTGTATTAGTTTAATCAAAAGATCTAAAATGAGTGGAAAGGGTGCCTTGGGACGTGTGGCACATGTAGGAGTCGGGTTTTGGTTTTGTTTCGGGACTTAAGTTGACTCGGGAATAGTTAAATGACATTCGGGGTTAAACCGTAAAACCTACTCTTTAATTCCGAATAAATTCAAAATAATTATATTAAATTATCATAAATTCAAATAAATCTTAATAAATTAAAATAAATTAAATATATTATTTTTCAAATATAATTTCAGTCTTTCAAATTACGGGTTGTTACAGTTGCAAATTGGGTAAATTGCATTCTCTTGAGGATTTGGTTTATTAGTAGATTTAGTGATGTCGAATTCTTGTAGATCTTCGTGCCGACTTCATCGTGATTCTTCATATCCCTAAGAGTTCGATTTATTTCGTTTTTGCGTGTTTTGCATATATTTTGTTATCGTGATTTGTGAACTTTATGTTCGAGTCGCTCTATGTACGTGTAATGTCGTGTTATTTTGACTTTATCTTTGAGAAAACCTTCGAATTTCCATATTCCTTTCCTAATTTAACTTTTCAAAGAAGTCTAAAGAGGGTTTTTTGTACCTCCTTTTTGGAGAAAATAGATTTCTTTCGCTTTTATATTTGGATTTTGCGTTTGGTTGGATGTTTGCACTTGTTATTGGAGACGTCTGATAACTAGTCCTGCACTTACTAACGTTGTTTTGAATTTCGATTTCACTAATTCGACATTGATTTGATTTTGGATAATTAGAGTTCTCGTTCGCGATGAGCATTCTTGTGATTCGTAAATAGAGTTTCGCTCTTATGAAAAATTCCCTTAAACCGTTTCGAGAAGAACATCATTTCATAAATGTTTCCCTTGTAAAAGCTTTCGTGTTAATTTTGAAAATCGATTCTTGTCCTTGATACTTTTGTTTTCTACTCTCAAGTTTCGAGGACGAAACTTTTTAAAAGGTGGGGTGATTGTAAAACCCGGAAGTGTACCCTATTTTTCTAGTAAAAATATTTTACGGACACTTTTCAGCGAATTTTAGTTTTAATCGTAAATTTAATTTTCCGAGTCGAATTTAGAATATCCGAGTTAGTATTTGGAATTTCCGCGAGATTCCATGTGAATCCCGTCTTAAGGCGACTTTGACTTTTTCTTGACTTTTCCATTTAAATATCTCATATGAAACTTATCATATTTTTCATTCACACAAACACAAAACTTTCCATCTTCCTTAAGAAACCATCAAACCCTTGCCTCCATCTTTGATCCGATCTTAAAATCATCGTAGCTCATTCGTTCTTTAATTAAATTCACGTAAGTTCGTCTTATTCTTCCCCTCTTAGCTTCCCCTATCCGTATTGTTAATAAAATTACCGTCTTTCTCGCTTTTTAAATTATCCGTCTTTCTCAAGGTGAATGATATTCATCTTTTATTATCTAATTATATGTAGGTGGAGACTAGGAAGGTTTAGAATTGATTAAAGACGCGTAAAGGTAACGGTGAAGGGTTACTCGATATCATTTACGTGTTTTATGTGATTTCTAGGATAGAAACCGTATTTAGATTATGGTTAGTAAACTTATGACTTGTATTATTGTTGATGGATGTTGTTTGTTAAATATTCACATGATAATTGATGAATTAGAATGACAGTCGATAATTATCAAAAGTCGATCCTTGGTGAAACAAGGCATTTTCGTGTACTAGGGACCTCAGCCGGTCGACCGGCAGCCGGTCAGACCACCGGCTGAGGCACCTGCTGTATATTATTGCGCTTTTACGTAATTTTGGAAAGTGACTTGGGTCTCAGCCGGTCGACCGGCAGCCGGTCAGACCACCGGCTGAGACACTCCCCTTTCTTCCTTGTTTTTCAAAAGGCCCTTTGGTCCCAGCCGGTTGACCGGCAGCCGGTCAGCCTGACCGGCTGGGACACACTGATGTTTCATGTTGATTTTCGTATTGACTTTTGGCCTGAGCCGGTGGACCGGCAGCCGGTCAACCTGACCGGCTGGCACCTGCTGGAAAGTGTTTGTGATTTTTGTTTACGGTTTTCATTTATAATAATTTCGATCGTTCGTTTATCGTATAATTTTACGTAGTGACTTAAAATATTGATATTTTGGATATATGATATTTCATTCGCTTGTATCACATGTTTTGTGACGGTTTTTGGTATATCCCTCTTTTGAGTCGGTTTTACATATGTTATGAGTTGAGCACTAATGATTTTGTGCTATGAACTCTCATTTCCCGGCTACACCCTTATACTCGTTAGACTGGAATGTCGGAGCGATGGGGTGTATCCTTGATGCTTGTATGCATGTTTAGTGGGGATATGACGACGTTGTTAGGAGGCGAACGCAATGCGTTATCGACCCGGCCGTCAAATGTTGTATCCTTGCGAGGTGGTGTCATTGCATGTAGCGTACTAGCTTGACTATTGACTATAGATCTCTTTCCGCCTCTTTCGTGAAGGTTGACCGAATTTGGGGTACTCGGCGTCTATGATTGACCGAGTCTTGGATGTGGAACGTCTTACCACATGTCGAATCGGAACACGTCTTATTCCGAGAGTCTGGCCAGGTTTAGACTAGGACCGTATTATTATCGTCGTCCTACCGAGAGGATTAGAGTCTTGTGTGTACGAAACGTCTTATCGTACATGATTCCGGGAAACGTCTTATCCCGTGAACTTGTTTTGTCTAGGTCATGAGTATACGAAACGTCTTATCGTATACGGTTCCGGAAAATGTCTTATTCCGTGAGCTTCCATTGGCTTGTCTTGCTATTGTACATGATGCTAGTGCGTTTCATTTACCGTGAGAGATGTCGTCAATATATTGGTATGGTTGGATGAATGATTATATGATTGATCATTGAATGACTTGGCATGGTTTGTTTGTCGAGTCTCAATCTTATCAAACTTATACGCTAACGGTGAGATGTAAGCCCTAGTGAGCGTATTCGGTTGCCTAAGAGTGTCTTCCCCGAGTCTTTGTATCACATGATGGATTCGGACTTGTAACTCTTATGCTCTTATCATTAAATATTGAATTGCCTATCTATCCTTATCGTATCTCACATGTATATCTATATGTATGCATGCTCTACTTTTGTATTTCCTTCTATGTACGTTTAATGTGATATGGCTTGGAGAACCCGGAGTTACTCCCCACTGATTGTGGCGTTCATATTTTTCATGAATGAACAGGTTGCTTGCATGGATGGCTTTTTGCTTATGCTATTTTGGGTTGGGGTGTGAGCTAGCGGGCGTTGCCCCTGGAAGATTTACCTCTAGTCGTTAATTAGCTAGTTTGCTAAACACTTGTTCTTTGCTAACATTTTGAGAGACTCCGTCTCTTTGTTATATTCCGTACTTAGTTTGTAATATTTTGACACTCCTCGTGTTATCTATCTTGCATGTATAAAAGTTTTTAAAATACCGTATTTCCGCAATTTACTTCACATGCTTGTATGTTTTATATTTCCGCATTCGCGAGGGTTGTCACATTTAAGATTTGGAAGGACTAACTATTTTGGATCGGATTTCCTTATTTAGAAACTTGAACTTCTCAATGATATTCTACTTTCTTATGAATTCTAAATTTTAAGTAAAACTCTTATTTATTTTTGGATTGTTTACCTTACTCAACATTATTGTTGACCCTCTTTTGTTTTTGTCCTTAATTGAAACTGCTATGACCACTATGGTGAGAGCAGATCGTGTGACAGGTAATCCAAGGAACTAGGACGTGGGAACCACGGGAGAGCGCGCGCGTTATTGTTTTTATTGGAAACCAATGTTTAGACAATTATCTTTATTTTGCATCATCAAACTTATTCGCTTCCGCAAACATTTGGATTTGGTTGTAATCGGATTTTACTCTTTGGTTTTTAATTCACATGGACATTTACCCCTTTGAATTACATGATTTAAATACTTCTATTACAATTGGTTCAAATGTGACACATCGATATTCCGAATTTTACATGAAAACTCTATTTTTAAATATAACGGATTATGGGGGTGTTACATAGTGACCAAACTTTTGATAGTCCTCTTGGGAATGGAAAGATTAAGGAGCCCATCTTTAGGTTACCCCACGAACTTTGCAATAATCCTACACTAGCCAAACCAACCCGAGCCCCCAGACAAGAGGAGACATCCCATCTCGAATCTTTGATCATGACTTTGATAAAAGCTCACGGGAAGTTAGAAGAAAGAGTTGAAGAAGCAACGTTGGCAAACGACAAAGCTTTTTCAAAATTGGAGGCAAGGATTAGTAAGACATTGCAAGAAGTAGATACAACCGAAGATTTTCCCAAGGAATCTTCCCTTGAAGAAGGGAAGATTATTATTCCTACAAAGCTTAAAGATTCAGGTTGTTTTAATATTTCTTTAACAATGAGTCTTCATAAGGTTAACAATGCATTATGTGACTTAGGGGCCGCTATTAGTGTCATGCCCTTTTCCTTCTATCAAGACCATTGCCCAATGCAAATGAAGGTTACAAACACTAGCCTTCAATTGGCCGATGGAACCATGCATACTCCAGCAGGAATTGTGGAAGATGTCCACATTCGGATTGGATACTTCCTTATTCCCGTTGATTTTTATGTGATATTTTCAAAGAAGGATAGAGACGACTATGTTATATTAGGAAGACCTTTCCTAAATACGGTTGGGCCATGCATCGATGTAAAAGGAGAAAAGATCACTTTTGAAATGGATGGATCACGTGCCACTTTCGATAGAAAGTGGAACGTGGTGAGTGTAGGAGATGGTGACCTCGAAGCATTCAAAGCTTCGGAAGTTTATTTGGATGAGATTGCCATGGATGTTGGCAAGGGTAAATGAAAAAAATTCAAGGACGAAATCAAGCTGCAAAAGAGCTCATATCCCTTCACAAGGCTTAAGGAGGGATAGAAATTCAAAGTCTAGCATGACTTAAAAATGCGATTGTCGGGAGGCAACCCGTCTTTCTCTTTACTTCCTTTTATGCATTCTTTATTCCACTAATTAGACAATGTTGATAATTTTGTTTTGAACTATTTGGACACTCTTTTTGAATTTTTGGGTTGTAATAGTTAGGAAACAATTTTCGTTTTACTTGTTATTTTCATTTTTAGAAATGCATGCCTAGTCAATAGTTTTTTGTACTTAGAACTGGAGGACCTATTGAGACGAAAAGGAGCTACCCTTGGCCCATGTTGCCAAGTCCATTAAGGTTAGTAAGTCTGTTCAAGGCCATAGCCAAAAGGTAAGAGCAAGTACCAAAGAAAAAAGAAATAGAATCCGGACCAGCAGACTTTCCTGATCGGATTGATGTATACCCGATCAGGTAAGTTGTCTGATTCGAGTTTTGTTCTATTTTCTTCTATAAAACCAACTTGCTTACCTTTGCTTGCTGCCATATTCCCGTGTTCTTCAACTTCAAAGCTCAAAATCTCTCAAAAACCTTCTTTTCTTAGTCTTTTCTTGCAAAATTTGTCACCATAGTTCATCCAAGGCAACATCTAAGTATTATCAAGTAAGTTAATTCTACTTTAGTTACTTCAATCTCTCTATTTTTCAGAAATCTAACATGAACAAACCTTAATCCAAATTTGGGTGTTATTGATTTTACTTGAAAAACTTGTTTAAAATGGATTTCTAATGCTTCTTACATGATATAGAGTGAATGTTAGTGATTAATTTTTTAGCTTACTATGATTTGAATGCTCATATGCCAATTAGGATACTCATATCTACTTTATGCTAAACACTCATGCTTAATGGTAGTATAATGTTTGAATTCATGCTTTATAATTTGAACTTATGCTCTTATTGTGTTAATTTTGCATTAGTATCTTTAAGTAGTGCCCATAACTCATGATTCAAGTGTAATGTTGCTTAACATCCTAAGTGAAATATTGTCATGCTTAAGAACATCAATTTGTGCTCAAAAGTAGCATAATAATGTTTCACTTATGTTGTTATACTTGAATTTGTGCTTGAAAGCCTAGTATTATAACACTTATACTATCAATTTGTGTTTATAATGAAGTGGTGTAATACTAGTTTCTCTTAGCAAATGGCACCTACAATAAGGAGATCAAAGCGGGAAAGAACCTCCAACCAAGGAGAAAGTAGTAGGGCCAATGAAGAAGACATAGAAATGTTAGAAGCCGATGATCAAACCGGGAGTCAAGAAGGACAAGATGCTATGCATGATCCCGACTTTCCGGATGTAGAGTTTAGTTCAAACAAGCAATGGCAAAAATGGTGTATTATTAAAAGCAAAGGTATGAGAGCTACCAAATTCCTTGATGTTTCTTCTTTAAGACACATGAAACTTTATGAGCATGTCAAGGTATTATTTAGGGGTCTAGGAATGAATGCTAGTATGAACTTTAGTTATAAGACCTACCCTCAATTAACCCTTGAATTCTAGAGCTCATTTGAGTTGCATAGGTCTAGGATTAGAGGCTCTATCCCTCAAGTCCGGTTCCGATTGTTTAACGATGACTATAGTATGGACTTAGGGACCTTTGCCAGCCAATTCGGTCTCACCTTTGAGGATACTGTTACCTCACCTCCCGAAAGCTTTGATATTAGCCAGGTTTGGAGCGCCATTTATACTTACCCTGTCTCTCGTTGGGACCATGTCCCACACCAACACATCCATCATCCCGCCATTAGAATCTGGCAAAGATTCATGGGATGGACCTTTTTGGGCTGAGCTGAGCCTCATTTGGTGAGACGGGTAGAGTTAGAAATCTTAGGAGGGTTCTTGAATGTGAATGGTGAAGAACCATGGTCAATTAGCATTCCTTACTATTTTGCTGTTTAGTTGACTAAAGCTACTAATCCTAAGAACACTAGCATTGTTTATGGAGGTCTTATCACTCACCTTGCTATGCGAGTTTGTGGTTTTAACCAAGCCACCACTGACCTCCAGGCATTGACTACACCTCCCACCCAGATGGGAAATGGGTTGGATTATGATTATTTTGTTCAGCTTAATTGGTTTCGTGTCTCCCACCCCCATATGATCTGGAGGATAGCTGGCCGTGATTCGGTCAAGTTGACCGCTGAGGTGAACCAAATTCCATTACTTAGGCAGCGTCCTCAACTTCAGGAGGGTGAGGCTATCTTACCCCATCCCACTTATTTTCTTCCTGTTGGGGATATTACCCCCAATGACCCCCTGTTCAGATTAGATCCCACCGCCCTGAGGTAGGATCATCCTCTCAGTCGACCTATGCTACGGGCGACGTGACTGCCATGTTTGAAGCCTTGACCTTGTCCATTAATAGAATCTAGTCCGACCAGCAGCTTGCTTTGCACCCCATTTATGATCACTTTGCTAGGCAAGGTGAGATTAGACCTGAGGGCCCCCACTCGTCTTTCTATACTTGGCCCGAAGGGGGGTATGGTACTGCTTATGATGCAGGTGTGCAGCAGACCGGACCTGATTACTGCGGTACCGACTATAGCGTCGAGAGTTTTGGAAGGTATAGAGGTGATTTTAGTGGTCACCAAACAGATGAGTACCAGTCCTTAGAAGCCAGCAACCCTACCGGGATCATTGCTTCTAGTGGTAGTTATTATTCTGCAGATGATACCTACTATACAGATGCTTCTGGATCCGCATCCGAGCCGCCTCCTTCAGAGAGGAGAGGCCGTAGCTGGTGGCCTTTGGGATGAGATGATAAGCTCCCCTTGTTTATACTAGCTTGGGGGAGGCTCGACATTTTGTAAGCTTTTATTTCTTTCTTTTGTTTTTAGCATTTTTAGTTTTCTTTTTAGCCCCTTTTCCCATTAGAATTTCATCTTGTTTCTCTGTTCTATGTGCTACCAACCGTTTCTTGGTTTGCTTCTATTATAATTGCATGCACATTGAGGACAATGTGAAGTTTTAGCTTGGGGGAGGATTTGCATTTAGGACTTACTGCATTTAGGATTGCACTTAGATTTTTACTTTTCTCATTAGTTTATTTTCTTCTAGTTCTCTTAGTTTATTTTTAGTTTTTATTGAAAAAAAAATCGAAACCACAAAAAGAAAAGATCATTTCTATTTTACATTTCTCCATTTATAGTTTTTATAAGCAGATGTTTCATTATGTTATGAGAAATTGTGCATTCATGAGGATGTCTTGTACACAGTAGGTAGAAAGTTGCATTTGGACTTAATTAAGCTTGATCTTGACTTTGGCAAGCTACTCATATTGTAAGGTAGAGCCTCCAGTGGTCGGTATATCTGAACCCGATCCCAGTTTAGGAGTGAGTAGTTTCTCCTTATCGTCTGTGTCACATCAAAACGCATAAGTATGGTTTTTATTCCATTTTCTATAAGTATTACTGTCATGATCTACATTTTGAAGCCATTTACTCTTGTTCACATTTTGCAAAAACACCCTTCTTTCTAGCTACATTACATTATTGCCTACCCTTGTTGAGCTAGTAACTGACTTTATGTGTAGGGGTGTTCTGTACTTTTGCGATATTGTGATTTTTCCCACCATTTCGTGTGAACCTGCTGTCTCGGGATTGCTGATTCCCGTGTTTTTAAGTGAAAGGAAGTTTGAAAGGAAAAAAAAAGAAAAAATAGAGCTTTGAAAAATGAAAAATGAAAGAGAAAAAGCTCAAAAGAAGAGAAAAAGCTCAAAAGAAAAATAAGAAGATGAAACGAAAAACACTTCCATGAATGAAAAAGAAAAGAAAGAAAAATTTCAGGAAGTCGTAACTTGATTTGTCATGTTTAATTAGCCAATATGCTGCTTTTGGCTTTGACTATTGTTTATGGCAATTGGTATGATTTGGATTGAGTATCCACTACACATTTGGTTATTACTAGCTTGACTTAAAGCCCCACATGACCAAAACCGTTTGTCCACTTTCTTACCCAAATTTCCCAAGCCTCTTCTTTATTTCTCTAATGCTTCTTACATTACATTTTGATCATGATTAGTCTTACTTAGTGAATTTGGATTGTTTACCATACTAGACTGCGGGCACATTCTTATAAGTTGTAGATAGGAGAGTGTCACTTCAAATTTGAACCAATATTTCCTATTTCAAAACAATTTGAGTGAAGAGTGTATCGAAAGAGTCCATAGTCAATAAGATCATGCAAAAGCTGAAAAAGTCCAAAGAATATTTTCTATGTTGCGCCGTTATGTAAATCTCAACCATGATTCACACTTTCCTTCGCCCTTGTTGTTTCGGGTTTATGATTCATCTACTTGTTAAGAGCTTATTTTTGGGATTTGTATGATAGATTGATCATTGTTTGCTACCCTTGTCTAGGTTATGATTGTTATGTTTGCTTGAGGACAAACAAGGGTTTATCTTGGGGGAGTTTGATAGGTGATATTTTGTACTAATTTATCCCCCGTTTTAGCTCGATTTCTATATGATTTATGCACTTTGTTGAGTGATTAACGAGCTAATATTGCTATTCTAGTTGTTTTGCGTGCTTTGTCTCATTTTATGGGAAATGAAGCGGTTTTGCTATATTTTCTTACTATTTGGAGCAAAGGCACTAGAATACGAGTTTTCAAGGAACCGATGATAACAATTTCACGATTTGACTACGATTCCGCTACATCCTTCCTCGAATGGACTTATCTTGGACTTTGACTTTGTTTCTCAAAGGAAAACATCAACCCAAGTCAAAGGAGGACTAGCCAAAGCCCTATTACGTGTTACATTGACCAAGACCAAGGCATAGGATTCCGTGCCCAAAGACGAAATTGGAAGAGACGGAAAAATCCATATGGGTTACATACCCGATCGGATTACCACATACCCGATCGGGTATGTTTGCTGATGGACGTCTCTTGGCTCTTCTTCTACCAAGCTTTAATGGAGTGCTTTATGGCTTTGTCTAGGGTATGAATTTGGACGCGGATGTGCAGCTATGCAGCCCTATAAAAGCCAAGGATTAGCACACAAATAAACATGAATCAAAACACAACACAATCAACATACACATAATATCTTTCTTTCATACAAGTTTTAGTTCATAGTTTCTAGTTTATAGTTTATCTTAGACTACTTTTACAGCAATTTCCTAGTACTTTTCTAGTGTTTCAATAAGCATTTGTCATTACATTGGGTTGGATATTTGTTTTTTATTTTCTTTCTTACATAATTTGCATTCCAAACTCGGTAATTTTCTATCCTTGATTTACTTATGCAATTTCCTACATCATGAACTATAATCTCATTAGTCTTGTTTTTATATTGTTGTTGGTAGGAAATCCATGTAAAAGTAATATAGTTAAAACCAAATTATCGTTTAGTATGTCATCCTTCATTTTGCCTAATCATATAATCATAAAATTCATCATTAGAATCATTACTAATATAATCACCTTAATCATTTTAGCACTTTTATTTCGTAGTTTAATTTCCTACATCTTTTTCCTCTTAATTTACTTAATCATATAAATTAGATATAACATTGTAAGATTATCATTGTGTAAATACAATAAATAAAATTGTAATATTGAAATGATTTGCTAGTTAAAATGAATTAAAAGAAGAGTCGATACCAATAGAACCACCTAGTTTGTTTCTTCCTTTGGTTGTGTTAAATTCTATAACTTTGTTTAGTGGCCATAAACAATTGTTTGTATTAGTCAATTTTCGTCTTAGAAACGAGAGTTGGGATGGGGATTAGGACTACCAATAGGGGTTTAGTGACCTAATGTGACAACCCTCGCGAATGCGGAAATATAAAACATACAAGCATGTGAAATAATATGCGGAAATACGGTATTTTAAAAACCTTTAAACATGCAAGATATATAACACGAGGTGTGTCAAAATGTTACAAACTAAATATGGAAATACAGCAAGGAGACGGGGTCTCTTAAAATGTTAGCAAAGAACAAGTGTTTAGCAAAACTAGCTAATATCGTCTAGAGGTGAAAACTTCCAGGGACAACGCCCGCTAGCTCACACCCGAACCCCAAAATATCATATCCAAAAAGTCATCCAATGCAAGCAACCTGTTCATCCATGAAAAACATGAACGCCACAGTCAGTGGGGGAGTAACTCCGGGTTCTCCCAGCCATATCACATTAAACGTACATAGAAGGAAATACGAAAGTAAAATCATGCATATATAGATATACATGTGAGATACGATAAGAATAGATAGGCAATTCTATAGATAATGATAAGATCATGTGGAAATCAAATCCGAAACCATCATATTATTCAAAGACTCGGGGAAGACACTCTTAGGCAATCGAATACGCTCACTAGGGCTTGCATCTCACCGTTAGCGGTATAAGATTGATAAGTTTGAGACTCGACAAACAACCATGCCAAGTCATGCAATGATCATGAATACACAATCATGAAATCACGCATTCAAGTACAACAACATAAAGACGACATCTCTCACGGTAAATGAAACGCACTAGCATCGTGTACATGGCAAGTATGATTAACAGGCATCCACGAGATGACATTTCCCTGAACGCATACACGATCACATTTCGTATATGTACACTAATTTCCTCCGGTAGGAACGATAATAATACGGTCCTAGTCTAAACCTGGCCAGACTCTCGGAATAACATGTTCCGATTCGACATGCGATAAACGTTTCGCATCCAATACTCGGTCAATCATAGACGCCGAGTACCCCAAATTCAGTCGATAATTCACGAAAGAGGCGGAAAAGAGCTCAAGCCTCATAACAAGCGGTACGCTACATGCAAATAACACCACCTCGCAAGTACACAACATTTGACGGCCGGGTCGATCAACGCATAGCGTTCAACTCCCAACAACGTCGTCGTATGCCCACTAACACATGCATTTAAGCAGTAGGATACCTCTCCGTTCCGACATTCCAGCCTTACGAACGGGAAGGTAGCCAAGGGAATGAGAGTACAAAGCACAAGACAAAATAGTGCTCAAACCGTATCATTTGTAAAACCGTCTCAAAGTGGAACATACCAAAAACCGTCACAAAACATGTGATACAAGCGAATGAAATGTCATATATTCAAAACAATAATATTATAAGTCGCTACGTAAAATTATACGATAAACGAACGATTAGAATTATTATAAATGAAAACCGTAAACGAAATCCCAAATAAAGTCCAGCAGGAGCCAGCCGGTCAGGCTGACCGGCTGCCGGTCCACCGGCTCAGGCCAACTATCATATGAAATTTAACTTGAATTGTCAGTGTGTCCCAGCCGGTCAGGCTGACCGGCTGCCGGTCAACCGGTTGGGACCAATGGGTCATATGAAAAACAAAGGAAGAAGGGGGGGGGGGGGTCTCAGCCGGTGGTCTGACCGGCTGCCGGTCGACCGGCTGAGCCCAACCTCATATTCCAAAATCACGTAAAAATGCCAAAATATACAGCAGGTGCCCCAGGCGGTGGTCTGACCGGCTGCCGGTCGACCGGCTGGGGTCTAATGTACTCGAAAATGCCTTGTTTCCTCAAAGTCGACTTTTGATAATTATCGACTATCATTCTAATTCATCAATACTCATGTGAATACTCAATAAACAACATCCATCAACAATAATACAAATCATAAGCTTACTAACTATAATCAAAACATGGTTTCTATCCTAGAAATCACATAAAACACGTAAATGATACCGAGTAACCCTTCACCGTTACCTTTAAGCGTCTCTACTAATCGTCAAGCTCCTCTTCTATAAGGAAATAGTCTTTGTCGGGATCTTGGAGGTCACCACCTACAAATAGATCATAAAAGATGAATGAAATTCATCTTGAGAAAGACGGAAAGATTGAAAAGCGAGAAAGACGATAATTTTATTATCAATACGGATAGAGGAAGGTAAGGGGAGAAGAATAAGACGAACTTACGTGAATTCTATCGAGTAACGAATGAACTACGATGAATCAAAGATCGGAAAAAGCTAAGGAGGCAAGGTTTGAGTTTTCTTAAAGAGGAAGGAATGTGTTTGTGAGTTTGAGTAGGAAATTAGGTTAAGGAGTATGAGTATAAGTAAGGAAAAAGTCAACCAAAAGTCAAACTCGCCTTAAGACGGGATTCTCATGGAATCTCGCGGAAATTCCAAATACGAACTCGGAAATTCTAAATTCGACTCGGAACATAAAATTATAAATTAAAACTTAAATTTGCTGAAAAGATTTCGTAAAATATTTCTACTAGAAAAATAGGGTACATTTCCGGGTGTTACAATCACCCCACCTTTTTAAAAAGTTTCGCCCTCGAAACTTGAGGAAAAATAAAAATTACCTTACTCGAAAAGACTCGGATATTTACTACGCATAGAAGCTTCGGTTTCCCAAGTCTCTTCTTCGACATTAGCACTTCTCCACAAGATTTTCACCAACGGAACTACCTTACTTCTCAACTTTCTATCCTTACGATCTAGGATACGAATCGGCTTCTCTTCAAAGGATAAATTCGGTTCAAGCTCGGGCAATCCCTTTTGAAATACATGGCTCGGATCACGAACATACTTTCTCAATTGAGAAACATGGAATACATCATGAACCTTAGCCAAATTCGGCGGCAAATCCAACTTATAAGCAACGGCACCAATCCTTTTCACAATATCAAAGGGTCCAATGTATTTCGGGCTCAATTTACCCTTAACACCAAACCTTTTAACACCCTTCATAGGAGACACCTTCAAGAACACTTTATCACCAACCTCAAATTCTAAAGGCCTTCTTCGGATATCGGCATAAGACTTTTGACGGTCTTGAGCGGCTTTCATTCTATCACGAATGACCTTCACATTATCAATGGTCTCAACAAGAACATCGGGGCCTAAATCACGAGTGTCACTCAATTGATTCCAACATATAGGACTCCGACATTTCCTTCCATAAAGAGCTTCATATGGAGCCATCTTGATAGATGCATGATAGCTATTATTGTAAGAAAAACTCCACCAACGGTAAGCTCTTTTCCCAACTAGATTGAAAGTCAAGAGCACAAGCCCTAAGCAAGTCTTTTAAAGTCT
>JAIUZE010016134.1:0-21088 GCA_022085475.1 Heliosperma pusillum | reverse complement strand
GCCACAGTCAGTGGGGAGTAAATCCGAGTTCTCCCAGCCACGAAATGTCAAGTTTAATAAAACATGAATAACATAAAAGCAATGTATATGGATAATACAAAACTTTAACATATATGATATGCTTTTCATGTTATGAAACAGATAACTAACAAATAACCTAGCATGTGAAAGCTATCATGTGAAACCGATAATAAACTATAACTCGAGGTAGGGAAGTTGGTATGCTAGCTCAGAGGTTCCTCTCAGAAACATGGCCGTGATACACTCAAACCCTAATCAACACGTAATCATGTGAATCAGTTAACAATCGGTAATCCAAACTCTATCAATCCTAGCCGGCTTGCATCTCACCTTCTAGAACTCATAGAATCATACATACATGAAAGACCAATACCTCTACAAACAGGCATAAGTTCTTAGTCCAGTCAATAGTCGACTTCTGTAACTCGAGGCTATACCACAAGGTAGGAAAAAATCCTAGTCCTAGACTGATCAGACCTAGCGACAACAGCTATTCCATTCCCCGTCCCATGACCAAAAGTACATGAGAATCTCTACTAGGCGACCCCCTAAGCAGAGTTGGCTAGTACTTAAGCTGGCTCCATTCCCAAAGTGGAAGCAATTTGGCGCCATGCCCCGACTTGGATATAAACCCACCAAGCCGGGACACAAAAGCTATCAACAAGTGAACATATACTCGTTAAAGATAGTAAGGCCTATCCATGTCATGGTCCAAGATACTCATTTAGAATTAGAATGGTCAAGACGCCATATACTCATAATTCTCTATGGGTACTTAGTCAACACGACATATATCATACAATTAAACAGTCAAGGGAAAAACTTCCTATCATGTGACTAATTGCATATAAATCATATTCAAATATCATATAGCCTCATATCTACTAAGGCTCATTCATTCATTTGTCAAATAAAACCTTACTTGAAGACAAATCCCCGACCCGAGTCCCGCGACGGGTCATCAGTCAAAACGGGGCTGACTAGATCTTAGTTTGACCAAACTCGTTTGGTCAAACCGGCTAGAAACAGAGTCTTAGCCATTTAGGCTTGAACATAAGAATATCATAATCATTTCATGCTATTTCATTCTAATTTCTAACATATGAATTATTAATTCTTACCAAACCCGCTTGACTTAAAGGATATCAAATTAAACTAAAATCTTATGTTATAATTTCTAACATGTGAGAAATAATAATATTATGAGAAAAACCTTTTAATTAAATAATTTACTTCTTAAAATTTCCCACTTGCTAAATATTACATAACACGATATAATAATAACGATAAACTCAAAAACCGTCACAAGTCTAAAGAGGGCTCACGGGCTGTTTTGGTCCGAGAAAGAACCGGGCCTGGACTGGGCCCACGGGCCTGGTTTGGGCTGTTTTGGTCGACTTTTCTAAAAACCGTTTCTTAATATACCCCGCATGCTTAACATATTTAAAACCCGTCAAAACAACAACAAAAAAATCAAGTATCGACACAAGCCCAAAGGGTCAACCACGAACCAATCCAGACCGGCCTGGACCGGGCCTGAATCGGCCTGAACCGGCCTGAACCGGCCTGGTTTGGGTCGGTTTTCCAGCCACCTTACACGGCCCCACCAACAAACAACCCCTAATTATTTCTAACATGTTTTAATTAACAAACATCCATTTTAACAACCAATTTAACCATCATTCATACAAAAAATCATGATTATGAACAAATCATCCAAATATGTCAAGAACACTAAACATGTTAAAAATTCATACAACATAATAAAAATAACAACTTATCATGTTACTAGTTAAAACCGTAAATAACAATAATATAAACAAAAACAAAAGTATGTAACATTAATTCGTCGAGTAACTCGGAATCGTTACCTTAGCTAGCAAAAATCAATTAGCACCAAAATAAGAAGTAAAAACCCGTCTACTAATCTTCTTCTAAAATATACGAGTCACCAAACTCGTCTTCAAAATCTTCTCCTATAAGAAATGACAAAAATAACATTGTTAGAATTAAAACTTGATTTCCACAATTAAAGTGTTGAAAACGATTTTGTCGGATTTGAAAATAAAATGTACATGGAGATGGAGAGCGGAGAGGAGACTCTAGAAATATAAGTTAGGACGGATTTGAACAAGTAACGAAGGTTTTGTGACGATTTTGCTCAAGAACGATCAAGAACGCTCAAGAACACCAAGAACGATTTTGATTATATTAAAGAAGGTATTAATTAGATATTAAGTTGATTTATTGTAAAATGAAAAGATAGTTAGTAATTAATTAGATATTATAATTATATTATGGTAATTAATTAGATATTATTAGGTTTTATGATAGTTTAATCAAATATCTAGATATTAATTAGATATTATGTTATTGTAATCAAAAGAAAGAAAATATCTAATCCTAAGAGAGGAGGAGGGAGCCGTGTGGTATAGGTAGAAGTCGGGTCTGTTTTTAAGCGATTTGCGGAGTTTAAGTTGACGGATCGATAAAGTTACAAATATCTTAGATATTTGTATTAGTTTAGTTAAAGTAATCAAAAGATCTAATATGAGTGGAAAAAGGTGACATGGGGCGTGTGACTCATGCAAGTGTCGGGTTTCGGGTTTGTTTCGGGACTTAAGTTGACTCGGGAATAGTTAAATGACATTCGGGGTTAAACCGTAAAACCTTCTCTTTAATTCCGAATAAATTCAAAATAATTATATTAAATTATCATAAATTCAAATAAATCTTAGTAAATTAAAATAAATTAAATTTATTATTTTTCAAATATAATTTCGGTCTTTCAAAGTAGGGTTGTTTGTTACAGGGGAATCAGGGTATAGGAAGGGTGGATGGAATGGGGTTGACAGTCGATTTAGCAAATCTAGGTGTACCTTACTCCGATTGATGTGGTACGAGGGTCCCTTTGTAAGAGACCTTTTGTTATTGGATGATTTGCTTTGCTATGCCCTAGGTTTGAAAAGGGAGTTTGTGGATTAAACCTTAAACCATTACCCGTGCCATTATCCCTTTCCATTTCCTTTCATGCAAGTTACTACTAAGCCCGATTCCTAGGAAATTGTTTTCTCTTATCTTTTCCTTTGCTTGGCTATCTTCATAGCTATATCTATCCAATATCTAGCTTTTGGCTCCCTGCCTCTAGCGTTCCTCTAATTTTCGTCCGATCTTATCGCGTTCGTGTTCCCCTCGAAATCTCCTATCATTTCCATTGTCATGGTGTCATTGTCTTTCCTTCGGTGAGATGATTGGGTTGTTAGCTAGCTTCGTGTTGATTTTGATCATGAATAGGATTGGGATTTAAACCTTAGGTTGAATCTGTTGGTGGTATTGTACTCTCTTGGTGGCTTCATTTATTTGACCTTGCTAGTGTAGTGCTATTTTGGGAATCAAGTTGACCGAGGTGATATTCGTTGTTGTTGAGTATTATATCGGTTGCTTGGGATATAATTTGGGAATAAGATGTCTCTAATTGGTGGATTCTAAAAGAGACTTTGCTTTAGGGAAATTGAGTTGGTACCCAAAGTTTGAGGAGTTTTGTCATAAATGAAAATCGATTCATTTTGAGTTTTAGATGATCTAAATGATTTGAATGGTTGTTTGATTGCCAAGTGATTGATCATTTGTGGTTTGGAATTAGTAATTCTCTTGTATTCTTTAGGAATCATAGTTTGAGATTGAGAAATGTTCGTTGCAAGCTTTGGATAGTGAGTCCTCAGTTGTTATGGATTATAGAGTTAGAATAGTGAACCCATTTATCTTAAGGATTAGTAACCATCATAGTTTTCTAATGTGACTATTTATATTTGAGGCTTCAAGCGTAGTAATGATCGAATTAAGGATGTTATGGCATATTAAAGAATCATTATAATCGATAATGGATTGTGGAATTTTCCTTGTCGTGAGATCTGGGATGAGGCTAGTTGGATCTTAGATAATTATGTTTGTTGTTTCGATTGTGATTGTTGTAAATAATGTTTATGGAGTTTGGCGATTTAGGATGGTTAAAGTGTAATTGAGGTAAATTACATTCTCTTGAGGACTAGTTTATTTAATAGAGTTAGTGATGTCGAACCCTTATAGATCTTCTTGCCGACTTTATCGTGATCTTCCTATCCCTAAGAGATCGATTTGTTTCGTTTTTGCGTGTTTTGTATATATTTTGTTATCGTGATTTGTGAACTTGATGTTGAGTCGCTCTGTGTACGTGTAATGTCTTGTTATTTGATTTTATCTTTGAGAAAATCTTCAAATTTCCATATTGTATTTCTAATTTAACTTTTCAAAGAAGTCTAAAGATGGATTGTGTACCCTCTTTTTGGAGAAAATGGATTTCTTTTGCTTTTATATCTGGATTTTGCGTTTGGTTGGATGTTTGGACTTGTTATTGGAGACGTCTGGTGACTAGTCCTGCACTTACTAGCGTTTGGTTGATTTTTGATTTCACTATTTCCACACTGCCTTGATTTGGATAACTAGAGTACGCGTTCTCGACGGGCACTCTTGTGATTCGTAAATAAAGTTTTTCACTTATGAAAAATTTCCTAAAACCGTTTTCGAGAAGAACCTCATTTCATAAATGTTTTCCGTATAAAAGTTTTCGTGTTAATTTTTAAATCCGATTCTTGTCTTTGATACTTTTGTTTTCTACTCTCAAGTTTCGAGGACGAAACTTTTTAAAAGGTGGGGTGATTGTAACACCCGGAAATGTACCCTATTTTTATAGTGAAAATATTTTACGGATACTTTTAAGCAAATTTAAGTTTTAATATAGAATTTTATGTTCCGAGTCGAATATAGAATTTCCGAGTTCGTATTTGGAATTTCCGCGAGATTCCATGAGAATCCCGTTTTAAGTCGTCTTTGACTTTTCTTGACTTTTAAGTCGTCTTTGACTTTTCTTGACTTTTAAGTCGTCTTTGACTTTTCTTGACTTTTAAGTCGTCTTTCACTTTTCTTGACTTTTGAGCCGTCTTTGACTTTTGAGTCGTCTTTGACTTTTCTTGACTTTTCCACTCATACTCTACATATACTCCCCTCATTAACCTAATTCTTTCCCTCACAACTCATTTCATTTCTTCTTCTTCCTCACTAAGTAAACCCCAAATCCCTAGCCTCCATATTTGATCCATCTTCGAATCATCGCTACGCCTTCATTTCTCGCTCAAATTCACGTAAGTTCTTCTTATTCTTCCCCTCTTAGCTTCCTCTATCCGTATTGGTAATATAATTACCGTCTTTCTCGCTTTTTAAATTATCCGTCTTTCTCAAGGTGAATGATATTCATCTTTTATTATCTAATTGTATGTAGGTGGAGACTAGGAAGGTTTAGAAACCGTTTAAAGACGCGAAAAGGTAACGGTGAAGGGTTACTCGATATCATTTACGTGTTTTTAATGTGTTTTCCATGTTAGAAATCGTATTTAGAATATGATTAGTAATTTTAGGAATTGTGTTGTTGATGATGGTTGTTGTTAGTTGATAATTGATATGAGAATTGATGAATTGTGATGATAGATGATATTTGTGTTATGCCTTAGGGAAATTGTGGAGATTTGTGTGACTCGTACCTGTCCGAATAGGACGCAGGCTGCGTCGTGGTGACGCAGGCTGCGTCACACGCTGCCAACAGAAATTTTCCAGCACTGACCCCTTTTCGTAAAATGATCATATCTCCTTCGTTACTTGCTTGTTTTGGACGTGTGACATCCCGTTGGAACCGTAAGAGGATAAGCTATCACCTCCATTTAGAATTTCTGCATTTGCATGTCTAGAACTCTAGTTATGATAGTTTGAAGTGGACCCTTGTTTTCGTTGGTTTCCAAACAACATGGTTTTGGAGAGGTATCTATGTTTTTTATTCATTATGCTTCATAAACTTGTTCTAATGCTTATGTATCATGTATTGACTCATGTTTATCATATTTAAACTTATATGATTCCCTATTCTCATGTGTTTGTGACGGTTTTTGGTATGTTCCCACTTTGAGTCGGTTTTTACAAATGATACGGTTTGAGCACTATTTTGTCTTGTGCTTTGTACTCTCATTCCCTTGGCTACCTTCCCGTTCGTAAGGCTGAATGTCGGAACGGAGAGGTATCCTACTGCTTAAATGCATGTGTTAGAGGCATACGACGACGTTGTTGGGGTTGAGTTGAACCATTGCGTTTGATCGACCCGGGCCTGTCAAATGTTGTGTACTTGCGAGGTGGTGGTAGTGCATGTTGTAGCGCATACCGCATGTTATTGAGGCTGAGCTCGTTTTCGCCTCTTTCGTGAATTGATCTAACCGGAATGTGGGTACTCGGGTTTTCTTGTAAGACAGAGCTTGGATGCGAAACGTGATCGCAGTCGAATCGGAAAGGAAAATGTGGATTCCGAGCATCTGGCCAGGTTTTAGATTAGGAAGACGTTAATTATCGTCGTCCTACCAGGAGGAAATTAGTCTACATATACGAAATGTATTGAATCGTGTATGCGTTCAGGGAAATGCTTATCTCGTGGATGCCTTTTAATCATACTTGCCATGTACACGGTGCTAGTGCGTTTCATTTACCGTGAGAGATGTCGTCGTGTCGTCGTCTTTGAATGTGTGATTTCATGATATTATTCATGGTCATTGCATGATTGGGCACCGTCGTCTTTGAATGCGTGATTTCCTGATATTATTCATGGTCATTTCATGATTGGGCACCGTCAATGTATGGGTTCGTGAATGGATGATAATATGTTGGATTCTTTGTGATCATCGCATGACTTGGCATGGTTTTTTTGTCGAGTCTCAGTCTTATCAAACTTATACCGCTAACTGTGAGATGCAAGCCCTAGTGAGCGTATTCGGTTGCCTAAGAGTGTCTTCCTCGAGTCTTTGTATCACATGATGGATTCGGATTTGTATTCTATATGCTCTTATCATTATGTATTGAATTGACTATCTATTCTTATCGTATCTCACATGTATATCTATATATGCATGCTTCTACTTTGGTATTTCCTTCTATGTACGTTTGATGTGATATGGCTGGGAGAACCCGGAGTTACTCCCCACTGATTGTAGCGTTCATGTTTTTCATGAATGAACAGGTTGCTTGCATGGATGGCTTTTTGCTTATGCTATTTTGGGTTCGGGTGTGAGCTAGCGGGCGTTGTCCCTAGATGAAACACCTCTAGACGTTGTTTAGCTAGTTGCTAATTACTTTGTCTTTTGTTAACACTTTGAGAGACTACGTCTCTTGTGGTATTTTTATTTAGTTTGTAATATTTTGACACTCCTCGTATTTTTCTATCTTGCATGTATAAAGGTTTTTAAAATACCCTATTTCCGCAGTTTACTTCACATGCTTGTATGTTTTATATTTCCGCATTCGCGAGGGTTGTCACATTATAACTGAACTAGCTATAACTCTAGGAGTCAAACCATGCCTAATCTAACCACGACTAGACAAACAATTACAATTACAATTACAAGCATATATTTTATACAAACATACTTGTCATTATCAAAACAAAGACATATACCTATATGATCCAACAATTACTAATAAGGATGAAGAAAACAAAATTACTAGGGAATATAATCGACAGTAACAAACAACAACATGGATTCACAATGGTAGGATGAATAAATATCGAATTTCCTACTCAAACCCTAAGATAATTTGAATTTAAATAAAATTCAACAAGAAAAGAGATATTTACCTTACTAATATGAAAAAGATAAAAAGAAAGATGATTCGTTCATATGGTTTAGGAGATTCCAGCTTCAATGGAGATTGATAATGGAGATTTTAGGGTTTATGTGATAGGAGAGACAGAGAGAGATAGACTAGAGTGAAATAATGTGACAACCCTCGCGATAGCGGAAATAAAACATAATAAGCATGCAATTTAAATAGCGGAAAATACGATATTTTTGAAACTTTTTACATGCCGAAGGAAGAGTACGAGGAATGTCAAAAAAACACCAACTAAAGTATAAAATACTACAAAGAGACATGGTCTCTCAAAATGTAATCAAACATAAAAGTTATTTACTAAACCAGCTAAGAACGTCTATGGGTGAATCGTCAAGTCCAACGCTCGCTAGCTCACACCCGAACCCAAAAACAAGTAAAGCTCCAGCCAAGCAACCTGTTCATTCATGAAACATGAACGCCACAGTCAGTGGGGAGTAACTCCGGGTTCTCCCAGCCATATCACAAGTAAACATACGTAAACGGTAATAAACATGTAGAAGCATACATATATATATATGTGTGTGTGTGTGTGTGTGTGTGTGTGTGTGTGTGTGTGTGTGTGTGTGTGTGTGTGTGTGTGTGTGTGTGTGTGTGCGTGTGTGTGTGTGAATTACGAGAAGTAAAAATAAGCATTTCAATATATTAAGATATAGGCGCATGAAGTACAAAACTGTAAGCATCAGATTATAGACAGACTCGGGGAAGACACCGTTAGGCAACCATATACTCACTAGGGCTTACATCTCACCGTTAGTGGCATATACTTGATAAGATAGAGACTCAACATACAAACCACGCCAAGTCATTCATCGGTCACAAAAAGTCAACATATAGGCATCCATCCAAACATACGGTTATGGTAACATACTCTCTCACGGTTAATGACACGCACTAGCACCATATACATAGCAAGTATGATCAATACACGTCCACAGGATAAAATTTCCCTGAACCATACACGATAAACGTTTCGTATATGAAAGCCTCATTTCCTCCCGGTAGGACGACGATAATAATACAGTCCTAGTCTAAACCTGGCTAGACTCTCGGAATAAACGTGTTCCGATTCGACATGCGATAAACATTTCGCATCCAAGACTCGGTCAAACACAGAAGCCGAGTACCCCAAATTCGGTCAAACTACACGAAAGAGGCGAAAAGAGCACAAGAATAATAATCAAGCGGTACGCTACACTACCCGACATTTGACGGCCGGGTCGATCAACGCATTGTATTCACCTCCCAACAACGTCGTCATATCCCCACTAACACATGCATACAAGCAATAAGGATACACCTCCTCGTTCCGACATTACAATCTAACGAGCAAGGAGGTATATCCGGGGAATGAGAGTTCATAGCACTCAACGATTAGTGCTCAAATCAAAACATACGTAGAACTGACTCAAAGGAGGACATATCAAAAACCGTCACGAAACATGCGATATAAGTGAGTGGGATATCAGATATTCTAAACATGAATATTTAATGCTATTACGTAAATTTATACGATAAACGAACCGTAAAAAATATTATAAGTGAGAGTATAAGGAAATAAATGGAAAAGGAACACAAGGGTGCCAGCCGGTCAAGGGGACCGGTTGCTGGCGACCCGGCTGGCAGTACATCAACATCAAAAATTCAGGGATGTCCCAACCGGTGGGTGTGACCGGCCGTCGGCTACCAGGCTGGGAACACATGCCAAATATGAGAATAGAAGAACAGATGGGGGTGTCCCAGCCGGTCGGCCGGCTGGGAATTACGCAATACCAAAAATTCACGAAGTAGCTATTTCACTTCAGCCGCGTTCCCAGCCGGTCGGCTGACCGGTGGCCGGTCGGCCGGCTGGGACTACAAACACACGAAATTCATCAACAACATCAACCCACACAAATTCTATGGATACTCATCCAATTGCAGCCACATTTACTAACATCAAACCACATTAAATGCATAATAATCGTCACTTAAGGTTGGGTAAACATCAATTAAAGCATTAAAACACGCATTGATATCGGGTAACCCTTCACCGTTACCTTTATGCGTTTTCAATCGTCTTCTAGGTCTTCCTCCACGAGATAATAATCCTTGTCGGGGTCTTGAAGACAATTCACCTTTGAGAAAGACGGAAAAATTAAAAATGAGAAAGACGGTAACTTTATTACCACACAAGGTAGAGGAGGATAAGAGAGGAATATTATGATAAAAATCAAGAGATTTGGGTAAGGAATGAATGAGTTGTGTGAAGCTTGAATTGATCAAGAATGGTGGTTAGGGTTTTGGTGGTTTGTGCGAGGGTGAAGAGGATGAGTGGAAAGTGAGTAATATAAGGGTTATAAAAGGGTGAGTGGAAAATGCGGGAAAAGGCCTAAAATGTGGCTTAAGGCGTAACCCACACAGAATTACGAGTAGAGTCGGAATACGGACTCGGATTTGCTAAATTAGACACGGAAAACTAAGTTCTAATCTAAGTCTAAAATTAAGGTAACTAATATCGGTATAATATTATTAAGTAACGAAGGCTAAAATTACAGGTGTTACAATCACCTCACCTTTTTTAAAACGTTTCGCCCTCGAAAATTGAGTGAAAGAAAGATACCTTAATCGAATAGGCTTGGATATTTAGCACGCATGGTAGCTTCTGGTTCCCACGTCTCTTCCTCAACATTACCACATCTCCACAAAACTTTCACTAAAGGCACCACTTTACTTCTCAACTTTTTGTCCATGCGATCTAGAATGCGGATTGGCTTCTCTTCAAAGGTCAGATTCGGTTCGAGCTCGGGAATTTCGGCTTGAAGAACATAGCTCGGGTCACTCATGTACTTCTTTAATTGAGAAATATGGAAGACATCATGAACTTTGCCCAAATTCGGGGGCAATTCCAACTTGTACGCTACGTCACCAATTCTTTCCACAATGTCAAAGGGTCTAATGTATTTCGGGCTTAATTTACACTTTACACCAAATCTTTTAACACCCTTCATAGGAGATACCTTCAAGAACACTTTATCTCCAACTTCAAATTTCAACGGTCTTCTTTGGACATCCGCAAAAGATTTTTGTCGGTCTTGAGCAGCTTTCATCCTATCACGGATGACCTTCACATGATCAATAGTCTCAACAAGGACATCAGGACCTAAATCACGAACATCACTCAATTGATTCCAACAAATAGGACTTCGGCAGTTTCTTCCATAGAGTGCTTCGTAAGGAGCCATCTTGATCGAGGCATGGTAACTATTGTTGTAAGAAAACTCCACCAACGGTAGACTCTTTTCCCAATTAGACTGAAAGTCGAGGGCACAAGCTCTGTTGGAGCTAGTGTCCTCCACAGTTAGTGTGATAACAGCTAAGGTTCACAGGGTATACTTTGTATTATAATCAGTTGATTAACGTTTATCGATAACAGTTGGCTTGCTAGATAAGTTTGACGTTATTGTCATACAGATGGGGGTGATCAACTGATCCCTAAAAGTCACACCTAAAGGATCTGTTTGAGAGATGTGATTATTTGAGAAAATAATCATATTGATGCCTTATTAAATGACTAAAAGGTTAGTCGAAGTATTTGACTAAAAGGTTAGTCAAATGTGATGATGATACGATTATTTAATAACGGTTAAATAATGTTAGCTGGTGATTGAATATAAAATGTTATATTTAATCAATGTATATAATGTCGGTCTAAACTACATGTAAACTGTTATATTTAAGTTGGCAGATATGTGTTACACGATATTATTATAGTGTATTGGTCCGGCATTAATTGATTTATGTGACGGTCCACTACTAGTAATAATTAGATGACATATTACATTATGTACATATAATATTATATGCTAATTACCTAATAGAGGTGGAGATAAATATGGAAACTAGGGTTTTTGATGATTTTTTTTGCTTTCCTCTTGAATTCTCGGCTCAAGGGTGATAAAAAGAAAAAAAAAACCCTAAACCCTAAAGGGCTCTCTAGACTCACGGCACACACAAAGAAAAAGGAGAAGAAAAATTCTGATTTTTGAACTCTCTTATTCATCTTCATATTCATCATCAACATACACACAAAATTAGAAGTAATTTTGGGTATTCGTTCTAGCACGACGAAGGCATTTCTTGAACCATCTTGGGTGTAACGATTAGGAGAATACCTACTTTGGTATTTGTTCTTAGGCCTTTATCTAGGACCGAAAGTTATTTCTTAATCTCATGTTATATGTTATGCAATTTCATTTATGACTAGAAATTTATATAGTTATAATTTCATTATAATCCGAAAATTTAAAGGGGAGTATACCGATATTTCTCACAAGTGGTATCAGAGCAATTGGCTATGAAATTATTTTATATGTTTTCATATTTGATGAAATATAAGATTAGAAATTTTTGTTTTGTTTTTTTTTTGTTTTTTGTTTCGGCTGAAAGAAGAAAAAAAAATTAGGGTTTGTTTTTTTTTGGTACTGTTCACGGCCAGGGGAAAAAAAATTTTTGGTACTGTTCACGGCACTGTTCAGCCGTGAAGAAAATTTTTTTTTTGCCTTGTTTTTCCTTTTTGATTCATATATGTTGTTGTTTTAATATGTTAAGATAATAATATATTGAATTAGTTGATATTTTGATTTAATGAGGATTAAATTGAATTGTAAAAGGAATTTGTTATGGATGTTAAAGAACATTCATTGTGCTAAATTTTTCGATATAAATATACAAAACAATTATGATTAGTTGAGTATTTTGATAATCGATTAATCATGATTTGGTTATTCATCTTAAAAGGTTAATTTGAATCATCTAGTTTGTATCAATGTTTAATAATGATTAGATGTTGAATGTTTGTACCGATCTAGTTTTATTAGCATGATCAAATTAAAAAGATTTGTATTTGTTCTTTTTAAAAGCCGAGAAAAAAAAATGTTATTGCATTATAAAGATAATGTATGTTGATTAATTTTTTGTTTTTTTTTTGTTTATTGCATTATAAAGATAATGTATGTTGATTATTGTTGTGAAAAAGTTCACAATGATAGATACCCTATTATTTTAAAAAGGTTTAAAATAATGTTGAATTTAATTTATGTTATACCCGATAATATGAATTAAATTGGATTATGGTTGATTAAAATTGTTGTGTGCAATTAAGGAATTGTCACATAATTTTGATCATTTTAAAGGTGGTTTGGATAAATTAATCATCATAATTAATGAATTATGTCTTGGAGGTTTAATTTATTTTGTTGATGCACTTTATTTTGTTGAATGAATGAATGAATGGATGAAGGGATTATTTTGGCATTTTTACAAGAGGTTGTAATTTGTATTGCTTAGTGTGGCCTTAGTAGATTGTGTTATCGTAATGATGGTAACATGGTCTTTGATGTATTTTGAGATCTCGAATTTCCCCTTTGTAATCTTTAATTATAATTTTTAAATTAGAATGTAAATAGGTTTATATTTTGTAATTTTTATAAATTGTATTTTTGAGAAGACCAAAGATGGAGATCGGATAGCTCACTCCCGCGACATGGACCAAGATGGAACATCAAGTCAAGCTTCTAGGGTCCATAAGGATGGATTCCAAAGTGTATTTTAGTTCTATTTTGATAGGATAGGCCACTCTAGGACTTTGTACTATATTTTTCATTTTTCCGTTCTTATTGTTTTACTTTTGCATGATAGTTATTGCATCATATTCAGCCTAAAACAAACCACCTACTACTTAATTGCATGAAAATTGACTCATATAGATTGTATGTTAATTATCATGGACATCCAGATGTCACTCACAATTTTAAAAGCTATCATCTTAAACTATTCATTCTCAAAATGCTAGATCATTCGTTCACTTAAATGAATAAAATTAAAGCTGATGGACCTTCCTCTAAAACCTAAAATTGAGATTAGTCTTTATAGGGAAAACTGCTATGACTCCCTTTGCAACATAATGATAGGGGTATCTACTGTTTTTTGAGTAACTCAAACAACAACAAATGAGTCTGACATTTGCAGTAACAAACAATGAGAATAAGCTTGTTTTTGTGGGATGATTTTATATGGTTTGACACATACAACAAGTAAAGAAAGGGATAAGCAAAGCAATCTAGCAAATGACTACAGCCTAGCACAGGTACATTTGAAAGACAACTAAGAACAACAAGGATCATTCAACCACAGCCTAGCACAGGAAGAATAATACTTGCCAACAGGTGACTAATCAACACTCACAGCCAAGCACAAAGATGTCATTAGGCCCGACTTAAATAACTAAGCAATGCACAAGTTATTAAGATTTAAATTTGAGAGAAATCTCATCTTTTTCATTCAACATAATCTGATTTTCTTAGGTTACAAGCATGAATTATATAGGCCAATGAAATACACATCTAATGGTCTAAATGCATCTCCAAAAGTGCAAGAATTCGTGGCCCTTGATGCCTATACAAAACAGAAAACTGACTAAGTAACAAAAGCATAAAGCATAAGGTAATAAAGATGGTTGGTTGTTCTTGTTGCCATGTGAGTATGTGAGGTCCTTGCAGCTCAAGGACTCCAACAGACAGCTTAGAAGTCAGTCATTGTCGAGGCTTGGGGTTGGTGCAGCTGTAAGAGCAGGAAAGTGAGCAACAATCCAAAAGGAGGACCAAAAGATGTCACTTTCAGAAAATTCAGACTTGGTTGCTTGTATTTCTCAAGGCAAAAAGTCCCTTTAAACTGAAACAAAAACTTGGCATTCTTCTTTCATGACATAAGGACTCTTTTAGGCTCAATATAAACCTTTGGACGTGCCACTCAAAGCATTTGGAAAGACAGAAATGAGCTTGATGCCAGCAGCTGCCAAAATAGACTTTCAGGAGCATTCTTGAAATAAGACTTGTCTTTCAGGCTTCATAACTCTTAGCTTATGATGAATCTTGATCCTCATGATATCTCATTTTGAATATATAGATGTTAGCTTTCATGTCACAAAGAATCAGACCCAAATTATATCTGGAACTTTAGATATTGAGGTTTGAGTACAAACAGGTCACTAATAGCATGTGTTGTAAAAGTTCAGCATTCAGGGGCATCTTGCAGAGCCTGTAGTTTCCACCACAGATAGAATTAGGAGTCCCATGAGTAGCCAAATTGAAGCCATATGAGTTAAATTCCTTTTGCATTTGAAGTCATGCAAAAACAGTTCCTGGAACTTCAGTTATAAGCCTTTGAGTGACAACAGGTCAATTCTGGATATCCTGCAGTTTTCCTGTACATCAGCATGAACTTCAAAAAATCATATTTCCTTCATAAGGTTGAATAAAAATTCCCATGATGACCCAAATGAAAGCTAATGAAGTTAGCTTTCATATTCAAAAGAAATTAACCAAAACTATCCAGCCAATTTTGAGTTATACAGCCTTGAGTGTTGACAGGTCATTTTGTCAGAAAACGAGATGCATCATGTGTGCCAGTCTTTGAAGGTCTCCTGTGCAAAATATACTCGATCAAACTTGATGATTCAAATTCCATATGAAAGAGGACTCTTTCAAGAATCCAAAAATATAAAGAACTCAAATTTCCACCATGTAGAACTCAAGATATGGGTTGTTGAAGTTGACCCAATTCTGAAAGTATTGAGACTGTTCTGAATTGTTTAGCATGCCTTGTTTTGAACTTATTTTGCTTCACTTGGTCTTGTATTTAATATGTGATCAATGGCAAATGTGATGGTTCCTATGTTGGAGCAAAAATTGAGAGACCCATGCCTTAACTCCTGTTGCAATCTCCCCAGGTTCAATAAATTTGGTCTCAAATTTTGAAATGGATGAAATAAATTTCAGAGTTTTCACATATTCATGAACTAAGCTTTCCCATTTCACAACCATGATGCTTCTTCTACAAACCCTTAGCTTTAGTTGTCTTCCTCCAGGATCAAATATTAAAAGAAAATGCTTTGGCATTAGACTGATATGTAGTTCAGGTTTGAGAGACCCATGTGTGTACTCAACATTCTTGGCCCTAAACTCAGCATGCTTAGTGAACCATTGTTCTTCTTTTCCTACTAGAGTCAATGGTAAGTTCATAGGAGCTGCCCCGAACAAATTATGTTCTAATTGATTTCCTTGGCCCCCTATTGTTGCATTAACCCCAAAAGGGGAAATGAATCTTCCTTTACCAGTGAACACCATAATAAGCCATATAAACAAGGTTGATATGTGAGAAACTAAACTCCATTGAGAATTGCATAACTTCAGTTGTTCAGCAACAAAAAAGTTCTCAAGGCCATTAATGTTTCCTCTCCTAGATCCACTCTCATTACTAAGCATGAACAGCCCATATGCAACAACTTCTACACCCAAATGACAGCATAAATCTCCATAATAGGCAATAACAACCCTCTTATTCATGCTACTGTCTATTTGCACCATAAAACTCAGTCTTGGCTTACTTTCAGCTGAAACTACATCAACCTCATAACTAAAAGGTGACATTACCATCCCATTAACTTGATAGCATTTTAAGCAAGTCTTAGCATGAGTAACATCAACATTGCTTTCCCAAATCAGAATGCAAATTTTAAAACAAGGAATGGCTTGATTCATTTCGAATGCATAACCCCATTTGAATTTTAAGGGCACTACCATTAGCAACTTAGGACTTGATAACAACATGCTTAATGCTTCAAACCTCAAACAAGCAAGTCCCAAACATCTCACATCTATGGAACACAACCATTTCATCTCAATAGACAGATTATAACTGTTAAACCTCAAAACAGCATTCCACCAAGTAAACAAGTATAAACCACCAAATGAACTCATCATTAACCTTAACAACATGTAGAAATGAAAGTGAGGAGTTGGTTTGAAACAAGTTATACCTTTCAAGGTGTTGCTTTTGAACTTCGGACAGCAATGAATGCAACAAGCCTGATTTTGCACTTGTGGGCATGAAACAATGCAGGAACTTTCTGCTTGTTTTTTCTTTCTTGAACCTAAACCAAATTCACCAAAAGAACTAGGCAAAGATTGTTCCAACTTCAAGCTTGAAGGTTGGTGCAGCCTTTGGTTTATGTAAAGATCCAAAGGACACAAGTAAATGCTTGGAAAAAAGCCTTGGGCAGCAACATCCTCATTCTGTTTTGCACCATGGACAACAAGTATGTTGGTGTCATCCTTTCCTTCTTCTATGGGAGGTGAAACAACATGACTTGCACAATCTTCCTCATATGAATGAACCTCCATGGAGTTAGACTCATAGGAGTCCAAATACTCCTTCACCCTTTGATTCATTTCTGACACAAGCAACTCTAACTTCAACTTGGACTTTTTTTCACTTTCCTTTTGGTTTCTTCTTCCTCTTAGAACTTCAACATGGCTGGTTGTGCTCTTTTGATGCACTACACTGCCATGTCCTCTTCCTATGTTTCCTAGCCTCTTCATAGCATCTTCTAAGGACTTAGAAAGAGAGCCAATATTAGTAGGCTTCACCTTTGAATAAGATTCATGAGGGATAACATCCTTCAGATTCATCTTATTGTCTTGGACTCCTCTTATGGCTTCTAACTTCTTCAAAGCTTCTTTAAGGGACTTGGAAATGGATTCAAGTTTGTGAGGCTTCATCTCAAGACTTGGAACATGAAATGCAATTGATTTTCTCAGAAAATCAGACCTCATTTAAGCATATGAAAACAGGTTGTAGGCTTTGATAAAGCAACACCAAGACTAACACAAGATGGAACTTATGTTAATTCTAGCTCTGATAACCAATTTGCAGCATAATGATAGGGGTATCTACTGTTTTTTTAGTAACTCAAACAACAACAAATGAGTCTGACATTTGCAGTAACAAACAATGAGAATAAGCTTGTTTTTGTGGGATGATTTTATATAGTTTGACACATACAACATGTAAAGAAAGAGATAAGCAAAGCAATCTATCACATGACCACAGCCTAGCACACGTACATTTGAAAGACAACTAAGAACAACAAGGATCATTCAACCACAGCCTAGCACAGGAAGAATAATACTTGCCAACAGGTGACTAATCAACACTCACAGCCAAGCACAGAGATGTCATTAGGCCCAACTTAAATAACTAAGCAATGCACAAGTTATTAAGATTTAAATTTGAGAGAAATCTCATCTTTTTCATTCAACATAATCTGATTTTCTTAGGTTACAAGCATGACTTTTATAGGCCAATGAAATACACATCTAATGGTCTAAATGCATCTCCAAAAGTGCAAGAATTCGTGGCCCTTGATGCCTATACAAAACAGAAAACTGACTAAGTAACAAAAGCATAAAGCATAAAGTAATAAAGATGGTTGGTTGTTCTTGTTGCCATGTGAGTATGTGAGGTCCTTGCAGCTCAAGGACTCCAAAAGACAGCTTAGAAGTCAGTCATTGTCGAGGCTTGGGGTTGGTGCAGCTGTAAGAGCAGGAAAGTGAGCAACAATCCAAAAGGAGGACCACAAGATGTCACTTTCAAAAAATTCAGACTTGGTTGCTTGTATTTCTCAAGGCAAAAAGTCCCTTTAAACTGAAACAAAAACTTGGCATTCTTCTTTCATGACATAAGGACTCTTTTAGGCTCAATATAAACCTTTTGACGTGCCACTCAAAGCATTTGGAAATACAGAAATGAGCTTGATGCCAGCAGCTGCCAAAACAGACTTTCAGGAGCATTCCTGAAATAAGACTTGTCTTTCAGGCTTCATAACTCTTAGCTTAGGATGGATCTTGATCCTCATGATATTTTCATTTTGAAGATATAGATGTTAGCTTTCATGTCACAAAGAATCAGACACAAATTATATCTGGAACTTTAGATATTGAGGTTTGAGTACAAACAGGTCACTAATAGCATGTGCTGTAAAAGTTCAGCATTCAGGGGCATCTTGCAGAGCCTGTAGTTTCCAGCACAGATAGAATTAGGAGTCCTATGAGTAGCCAAATTGAAGCCATATGAGTTAACTTCCTTTTGCATTTGGAATCATGCAAAAACAGTTCCTGGAACTTCAGTATAAGCCTTTGAGTGACAACAGGTCAATTCTGGATATCCTGCAGTTTTCCTGTACATCAGCATGAACTTCAAAAAATTATATATCCTGCCATATAAGGTTGAATAAAAATTCCCATGATGACTCAAATGAAAGCTAATGAAGTTAGATTTCATATCCAAAAGAAATTAACCAAAACTATCCACAGTCAATTTTGAGTTATACAGCCTTGAGTGTTGACAGGTCATTTTGTCAGAAAACGAGATGCATCATGTGTGCCAGTCTTTGAAGGTCTCCTGTGCAAAATCTACTCGATCAAACTTGATGATTCAAATTCCATATGAAAGAGGACTCTTTCAAGAATCCAAAAATATAAAGAACTCAAATTTCCACCATGTAGAACTCAAGATATGGGTTGTTGAAGTTGACCCAATTCTGAAAGTATTGAGACTGTTCTGAATTGTTTAGCATGCCTTGTTTTGAACTTATTTTGCTTCACTTGGTCTTGTATTTCATATGTGATCAATGGCAAATGTGATGGTTCCTATGTTGGAGCAAAAATTGAGAGACCCATGCCTTAACTCCTGTTGCACCCTTCTTCGTCGGTAGGCATATAGGACCTTACTCTCCATATGACCCCTTCTACGTTGGGTAAGTAGTATGTGTTGACCTATTTTACCTCAACATTATAGTACGAGTAATATCTCGTGATTATGATGGGCTTAAGATAGAATTTACATAAATTTATCGACCAGGAATTCTAAAAGTAGAATTAGCCAAGAATTTGGCTTATCAATTTACAGAAATTGAGTCTTGGGATCATTTATATAATACTTGAGGGAGGTCAATAGTATAAATGCAAGAGTCTTCGCATTAATCGGTTTTGCATTAGACTTAATTAAAACGATGAAAATGCTTATGATGCTTTATTTCCTTTTCGCAGTGTAGCATTCATTTATATCGATAAAACTGTTATAACAAATGGCTGGACATGCTGATGCCCCTATGCCAAGTGCCACGCTCGCACGCGAATCATGGCTTAAGATGTTCATGGACAATATGAATCAGTATACGCAGCTGAAGAATAACAGGTCCAACTTTGCGGACTGGGAGGCTTTATTACGGAATGCTGCCATAGCTGACGGTAAGCTCAAGTACTTGACTGAGCCACTACCGCCTAACCCAGGTCCCAATGCAGGAGCCAATGAATCACTTGCTTATAGTGATTTCGTAATGGAGGCGGGTGCGATAAAGAACGTACTCATCTTTTCAATGGAATCCAATTTGCAAAGACGATTCATTGCCCAAGGTGCAAACAAGATTTTCACCACGCTCACTAACGAGTTCTCAAAAGCACCGCAGATCGTTATGTATGAGCTTACCACTCGCTTCTTTGAGGCGAAACTCCAGAAGGGCCAACCGGTTAGCCCACACATTCTCGATATGATCGAGAATCTCGAAAAACTGGAGGCACTTGATTGCAAAATCAAAGAGAGCGTGGTCATTGACCGCATGCTTCATTCACTTCATGATGGTTTTGCCCAATTCAGGGCAAATTATTATATGAATGATTTGAAGAGAAATCCTCATCAGCTACACTCACTTCTCATCCAGACTGAGAAGGATCTGAAATTTAGTGGGAGCCGGAAGCAGGACGTTCTCATGATTGCAAAAAGGGTAAGGGTAAGGGCAAAGCTCAGGCCGACCTAGCTGTAGGGAAGCCGAAATTTAAGACGCCAGGAAAGGGCAAGAGTGGGCCTGGTGAGACTAGCAGTAGCTCACAAGGCAAGACAAAGAGCAAAGAAAACATGGAGTGCCACCATTGCCACAAGACTGGGCATTGCAGGCGGAACTGTCCCGTGTATGCTGAAGACGTAAAAGCAGGCCGCGTCACTCCTGTTGGTATGTCTTCTTTTATTCATATAATTGAGATTAACCATGCAAGTTTCGGAACTTGGGTACTTGATACTGGTTTTGGTTCTCATCTGTGAAATCATTTGCAGGGCCTAAGATGAAAGTCCATAGACCTTAATTATACTCCTCTAATTAGTTGCTAAATTACTTATTAATTTAGTTTATAATGATCTATGTAACATGCATGCAAATATAAAGACATTTATTTAAAAGAAGAAATTTCCTCACATTGATATGGAAAATATATGGGCACAACAAGAACTCCTTCTTGTTGTTCTTGAGCTACAAATATGGATGAACACAAGTAATCTCCAAAGTAGAAGACCTCCTCTAAGTTGCACCAAAGATAACAAATAATCTCCCCTTATTATTAACTAGATAATAAGATAGATAATATACTACTAATATTAGAATATATTACTACACTAGTAA
>JAIUZE010016130.1:0-33895 GCA_022085475.1 Heliosperma pusillum | reverse complement strand
GTCTTTCATGTTTGTATGATTCTATGAATCTTTGAAGGTGAGATGCAAGCCGGCTAAGGTTGATAGAGTTTGGATTACCGATTGTTAACTGATTCACATGATTACATGTTGATTAGGGTTTGAGTGTATCACGGCCATGTTTCTGAGAGGAACCTCTGAGCTAGCATACCAGCTTCCCTACCTCTTGTTATATTTTATTATCGGATTCACATGATAGCTTTCATATGATAGGTTATATGCTAGTTAATTGTTTCATAACATGAAAAGCATATCATATATGTTAAGGTTTTGTATTTTCAATATACATTGCTTTTATGTTATTCATGTTTAATTAAACTCGACATTTCGTGGCTGGGAGAACTCGGAGGTACTCCCCACTGACTGTGGCTTCCGTGTTTATATTTAATGCGGTCGAACAGGTGGTGAATGCATATTTGGGGTACATTGACGAGCTAGCGAGCGAAGTATTTACCTTGGACCTATAGTCGGTTATTAGATTGTATATTATTATACACTCTTTTTATTTTCGTATTTATACGGGAGATATGTCTCCCGTCTTGTATATTTCTTTTGTATAATATTATTTCCGTTTTGTATGACACCTTCGTTATGTATTTGTATCTTTTATGTATTTAAATTATTTTTTTTCTTTCCGCAAATTTGAGGGTGTCACAAATTAAATAGAACTCGTTTAATGATAGCGATCGCATGTTAAATTGTAGATCTAAGGGCATAATTGAATCGACCGATCTTGTGACCTTAGATAACTTTATTGCATGATAGTTGATTTCCTCCTTACCCCTGAACAATAATGCTAGTGAACCTGTGACCCTAGACTTTTAATCTCACTGTTTTCAACCTTATTAGTTTGTTATTCCTTATTATTAGTTGTTATTATTATTAGTTGTTATTATTATTGTTATTAGTTGTTATTGTTTACTTTTAGTTGTTGTTATTAATTGCTATTAGTTTAGAAACCACAATCAAAACCCCGAAATTGTTACTTAAGAGACAAACTTAGTTTAACAGATTAGAATACTACCGCCTCCCTATGGATTCGATACCTTGCTTACCGCTGACTATTAGTTAGTAGTGAATTAGGTTTTACTTTGATTAAGGTGACGCGACTTTACCCTTATCAGTGAGAACGAGAATAAGGATGAGAAGATGAATACTCTATATTTCTAATTTGTGATAACGTACTCACACTATTTACATTTAATCATTCGCGAGAATATCTTTTTAAACAATTACGAGCGTTTCTATAATGGTTGTTATGATCTTTTTAACTTTTTTAAGTAATAAGAGTCATTCTTCACTGTAAAAAGTACTTCTTGTTTTAGGCGGTTTTATACTAATATAATTGTAAACGGATTCAATCACTATTCAGGTAGTGTATAAACTTGGTTAAAAAAGATCTTTTTTATAATAAAATTGTGTAAAACCGTCTTACACAAGTAATTTTTTACTCTAAATTATCAACAATCAAGTATTGTGAGATATACCAACTAAAAAAAGAGGTAAAAGGAGGCAAAAATTAAAATAGAATAACTCTTTCCCGTGTTAGAGGTCTAATAACAATAAGATTATTAAGGGACCATCATTTTATTCAATTTTAATGCATACGATTTTTTTAGTACTTGACTTTATAATATAGTTGAATGTATAGCTACAGTTATACGAACGTTATTTAAGGGGAATTTGTCTAAGATTATCTCTAGCAAATGCCGAAACTGTTTGTCACAAAAAGGTGGAAAGAACAAAAGAAGTAAGAGAACGACATTGATGAGAAAGTGTTAAAGAATCACCAAAAGTAATGTTTACGATGTATAATAGAAATGTGAATATGTGGTAAATAATTTACTTGACATTCTTATCTCTATTTCTAATCAATCTACAAGGAGACGGGAAAGTATGTCATTATTACTAGACAAGTGACATAGATTTTGGTACGAAGTGTCATCTGAGCAAAAGGAAGATGCATATAACGGATGGTTGCGAAAGATTTTTCAATGAACATGGTTTGCAAGTTGGTGATTTAATGGTGTTAATATGAGGAAAAAAGAAAATAGATGGGGAAAGAGGATAATGATGCGAGAATGAACGAGAAAGGGAAGTAGAGGATGAGGGGAAGGGAAAGGAAAGTTGGAGAAGAAGAAAAAGGGGGGCGGGGAGGAGTATGCGGAAGAGAAAATGGAATGGGAGGGATGAAAATGAGGACTCAAAGAAGAGAGTGTGGCAGTGACGAGGAAAATGGTCAAATAAAGAAGGATGTGAATGGGAAAGAGGCGGAGAAGTGTGATAATGAGAGAAGAGGGAAGGGGAAATGGAGGATCCAATAACAGGTGAACCGAAGACGAAGGGAGGGAAATAAGGAGAGGAAGAGAGATAGGAAAATAAGGATGTGGTAGAAGGAAGGAAAAAGTGAAATGGAAATAGGATGAAGAAGAAAAGGGGGAGAAAGTCGCAACAAAATGGACTGGGAGTAAGGATAAGGAAAAGAAATGGAGGGAATAAAGGAAAAGAAAGAGAACAGTGATAAGACGAGGTGTAAAAGAAGGCGAAAGATGAATGATGAGGATAAGGTGGAGAGGAGAAAAGGGAAAGATGGAAGGAAAAAGAAAAATGGCAATGTCTTTTTTGTAATACATGGTATATTTAAGATCAAATGGAACTAATAAAGGGTGGGTTCCAGAAAATAAAAATGACAATGTCTTTTTTGTAAAGTTCAAGACAAGTTTAGAACTCGTTGGAAGTCCGGGCTGTGGTTGGCTAGGTAACAATCTAAAACTAATTAAGTGCCATGGTAAATAATTAAATCTAAAATTTGAAATGCTTTTCTAAATATGTGTTTTGTATTTAAGTTAATCTTTGACATTATAAACTAACAAGCTATTATACACGAGAATATTGTGGGGGTTCTAAATTTCCGTATATGATTAATTGATAATTTTCTTGACTCTGATGACCTTGACACATAGATATGTACTGACGCCTATGTTTGGTTTTATTTAAAATTGTTTTTGATATTGCTTAGTTTAAGAGGAACAAAGGGAGACCTTACAAGTTTAAGAGAGTGCGTGCGGGCTTAGTGGCGGACCTTAAAAGTGAGAGGAAAAGGATGAAGGAGGGATGCATATGTAATTGCCTTCACATGTGTTTTTGTCATTAATTCTACTTTATATGGGAGTAGGTGCATTTCCTGCATAGTAACTTGTCATCACAAGATCATGAGGGTGGCCGAGGGAAAGGAGAACTGATGGAAAGGGGAATAGAGGCCAGATTGGTTTTAAGAAGGAAAGTGAGAGAGGTATGTAGAGAAGAGGAACATAAAAGGGAAGATAATACTCTATTCGGTTTAATTCAGATTGATATGCAAAAAGAAAGAGAAGGAAAGGGTGTGAGGAATGAAGGGAGGGAGAAAGTTTGTACTTGGTTTTTTAATTTCACAAATTCTCATTATCGTCTCAATGAAAATGGGTCGGATCTCTTCTCACATGGAGGCAAGTGAGAGGACAAGTGGGGATCCAATTAGTTTCTCACTTACCCTTCACTTGCATCCTTTTTAGAGGGGATACGACCCGTCTACATTGAAGACGAATATGTCCCGTCTTCATTGAGACCAACTGTTTCAACTTACCTTCGTATATGGAATGTATTCATGATTGATTCTTGTTTACATGTGACTATTACATATCTATTACATCATCACGATGGACGGTGGTTACATAAGGTTAGTGTCATATCCTTATTTGAAAATATTTTTAAAGTATGGCTTATCATATGGTGGATGAAATTGAGCCTAATCTAGAATAGACATTAAGGGGGCGTTTGGTTCAAAAGGTTGGAATGAATGTAAATGGAATGAGATACCATAAAGAACTGGATTTAGAACCCTATACATACTAATTGTTATTTTATTCACTCAAAATTGTATGGCGGGGAAAATGAAGTTAGAAATCTAAAGGGGAAGGTGGGTATGGGATTTCAAGGGGTTCAGTGTCCATTCCAAATCACTATAACTAAACACTAGAGCGACTCAAATCCATTCTATTTCATTCCATTCCAACCTTTTCAACCAAACACCCCTTAAGATACGATGATTATTACTTTAGTCTCTATCAGAGCTTTGCTTTTGATATGATTGTTAACGGTAGTGTTTTCACTTATACACATTTGTCCACTTTAAATAGAGTTGGAATCTAATCTTTCTTAAATAATTTAGCTTCTATTAGTTATCAATTTAGTGTGGTACCTGTGAGAGAAAGAGAGGGAGAGAGTTATCAAATTGGGGGTTTGATTCTCCTCCGCGAGATTGTTCACTCATTTGAATCGAAAAAAAAAAAAAATTGGTTAAAATTTAAAACTACTTACGAGTTGAGTTCTTAACTTTTCATGAACTCATGCAGCCTACTTAATGTACCCTGTATTCCTCCTTTGACCTTCAAATGACATTGATTTTGGTACATGTTATAGACGGTACGATTATCAACTAAACATTGTGCACCTTTGTTAAACTTTGGTTATTTTAAACCGTAATTACTTTTTTAGATACTGACTTTATTTTTTATTAAATTGAATAAAAATATCATAATCTTTATTAAATATTCTAGAAATAGCTGAAAATATTTTTTATTAAATTGAATATAAATAATTTAGCTTCTATTAGTTATCAATCTCGCGGAAAAGAGGGAAAGTGGGAGAGGTTGAGAGGAGAAGCGTTTTGATTTTGATTCTTATAGATGTATATGGTGTATGCATTTACGTTAATGTCAAAGTATTGTCCTTTGCGTTATGCCCATGCATTTTCCCAGAAGGGTGCGTGATATGGTAATATAGGACAAATGTTTACGAAGCATATAATGTTATCATTTGGCTCTTCGGCTTTTATCGCATTCTTTAGTTCTGTTTGCACCCACGCAAAGAATATTGCCTTAGCGATGTTGCATTTTGCGGTCTTTTGTCCAAAATGTCCTCTCATTATATTGCACTAATCGTCGTTTTTAATACATTTTCTCCGACGAGTGAAATCGCTACTGTGTTTGATCCGCCATTACAAATTCATTATGAGCCACGTCTTTTCCTAGCCTAATCTGATAATTCTTAATTAGTGACGCTTACCGTTTTGCCGAATTGGGGCACCGCGCCTCGGGCGCGGTGCAACAACTAGTCTGTTTTAAAAGAATCATTATACTTATATACAGTATATTTTATGAAATTCTTTATTCCTCATCTATTTTCATGCTCTAATGTTTATATTTCCCAAGGCGGGACATGATCCTATGTATTGTGTAGACCAAAAGATTTCATTAAGCATTAAGGGAATGAATAGAATGGTCCCAATAATTTTGGCTTCATAAAAATGCGCACACCAAATCAGAGTTACTGTAATGGCATGGGCCCATACCATCTAAGAGATAACTAAGTGTTTTTCTCCTATTTTATGCCCCTCTCCCCTCTCTCTCTTTTCTGTTTTTGTCCATTCTTTTCCTTAATTTTTAATTTGGCATTGAGTTTGAAACAGAGACCCTCTGTATTTAAACTCTGCTAGTTAGAAACAGCTCTTCCTGTTATATGTTAACCTGTCGTAACTGATTATCCATTTCTTATTATCTGAGATGATCAGTCTTTTCCTCCCTTTTTACCTGAGATAATAGAGTGTAAAGATATGCATAGTGATAAACAAAGTGGTAAGATGATTTCGAGGAATGTAGTTGGTGTTTTGTTGGTTCTGTTTGTATGTTCATTCTTTATAGGAATCCTATCAAGCACGAATAGTGATAGGCTTGCAGCGACTACATCAATGCGGAATCTCGGGCATGTGGTAGCACTGAAAAGAGGAAGCAATTGTGCTCCTGTGATTCCTGATCCTATCTATGCTAGTAAAAGAAGAGTGCCCAGTGGACCTGATCCAATTCACAATAGGTAATACTCTCTTTATGCACTTCAACTCACACTTACATTCGGGTCTACCTATGAATACTTACAATCAGGGTGAATGATTGACGAATTGCGTTTTCAATACAATTAATACATGTATGTTACTTTGAGTCTCGTAATGATCAGACACTTGAGGCATTCCAGTATATAAATGTCACTGTATGAGCTTTACTGTTTTTCGACAATTTCATCTTCCATTTTTCTTACAATAATCTTGATATCTTCATTTAACATACACTAACCAAAGTGCTCTTTGTGCTAGTGGATACCTTGGATAGCACATTCATGTAAAAGGTTTTGTTTGACAGTAGGACGGAACTGGGAAGGGAAGGGAAAATGAGGAGTGTGTCCTTCGAAACCTTTCAGATGTTCGATTTTAGTTTGACTTGTAGTCATTTTCCAGCTCTCCATCCTATCCGAACAAAGGATTTTATCTTTTCGCTTTCCCTCGGGCTCCATGGCTACGTATTGTTAATGCCATATTGCCATGTATTGCTTAGGGGCAAAGCTGCATATGCTCTATCCCCCTTACCTTCTCAGACGCATGTATCGGGTAAATGTTGTTGCTGTTATTGTAAGCCGGGGCAAAGCTTAGGGACACGTGAAATCATCCTTTTTGTGACAGTGGAAGTTGCTGGTAACTTGAGGCTTTAGCTAAAGTTTCTTTGACTGTTGAATCTCTCTTAATTTTCTTATATATTTTTCATCGGTTTTACAATAAAGAAAAGAAGTCATAAAACCACTTTGTTGGTTGGGGAGGAACATATATGGTTCTCTTTTTTTATTTTTTGCTGTTGTTTTAACTTTTAATGCCCCTATTTGCCAATACTATTGAAAGCAATAGTGTTACCTCCTTTAAGTTGTTCACTTCTGAATAGTAATTCCAAAAAATCTATGCCATTGAGTAAAACACTAAATTTGTTCAAATATTTCAATTCTGCTCAGGCATGTAGGGGAGACAAGACGATCACCTGGCCGTGCCTAGCCCCGAAATAATCAAAATGACTTGTGCAACTGTATGCCCGAGATTGAGTGACAGGGTCGTTCTATGACTTGTGTTAGTTTTACATAACTTCTCTTTGATATTTTTTGTGTGTGCAATATTCTTGTTAACGATATTCTAAACGGAAATCTTATGTATAGGGGGGGATCTTTTGAATTTCAACTCTAGAAGCATGTTACATCTCCAGAAAAAGGGAGTTGTAACAGCCTACTACCTACTGCATTCAAATCACTGTAAAGTTTTGGGTTTTTCCAATTCTTGCGTAGTAGCCTTTTGGATGAAGGGATGCTGATATTTGTACGTATAGATTAGTTTGTATGCCTCATAACTTTGTTATTTTCATAGTATTTGTTCTCATTGTAGTCTTATTTATTATTGTATTTTTGGTTCTGCTATAAACTTATACGAGTAGTAGTGTAGTACTAAGCTACTGGGAGTCATGGTTGTTTTTTGGTAGCTCCTTCTTGACGATAAAAGTGGTCTCCTCAAAAGTTAAAGTTGTTCTGAGCTCAAAATTTAAAGGCTTTAACATTTCTGCTTTAGTCAGCGTGACACCCAACTCTACGCAATTCCTCTAATTTTGGTACCGTCTGACACCTTAGCTTACATTTGCCAGCGGTACTTCGGATACAAAACCGACCCAATTTGAATAAATAAACCCTATTCCGAATCAGACTGACTCTAGTAACCTGTTTGTTAGTATAAGCGGGTTTGCTTGTTGTTAGTAATTTTGATCACAAGTCAATTAAGTACATTCGGGTTTTCAAGTCAAAGTCGGTTCTTGAGCTTGTAAAGGATATAACATGAGTCGGGTATACGTAGTGTATGCTCATATAATCGTATATCGAGTTCATGGTTGTAATGGATAAAGAAATGACGAGTTTATTGTATATTTATATCGACTCGTTATTTGTGTTGAGTTTTATACTCGGTTTTACTAAGTGTTATACCAAGTGTTTTGCGCATATAAAACAAGAGAGGCATAACCCCGACAGGGGTTGGGTGTCTTAATGTCTCTGATTGTTAAATGTACCCAACTAACCCAAACCCCGATCGGGGTTTTAGTGTTCAAGGTATATGTTCTGTTTTTCCACGCGCATTTCATTTGTGTTGTTTGGGTTTCATTTGAAATCCAACGACGGTAGATTTGGGTGTTATCCCATGCATTTATCCATTAAATAATATATCTTTATATTATGTATCTTATCACTTAAATCTTTATATATATTTGAGAGGATTGAATGAAAGATACAACATTTTCACTTCACTTTCATTTTCAGATTTTGACAAAAGAAAACAAAAGAAAACTCTATTGTTATTGGATCTTTTTTCTTGCCTTAAGACAAAGTTGTAATCGTCTTATCCTCAAGGGATTTCATGATACCCAAAGGCTTGTAGGGTCGAAATACTCTAAGGAATACGCATTCTTGCGTGATTCGATTAAGTTATAATAAACACCGTCTTGTAGTTTCATTTTTCATTGTAGTTTTAGTGCCTTTGTAATTACTTTTTTTTTGGTACAATGTGAGTTATGATTAATTAATCAAAATATTACAATAAGATCCAATTTCTTCCTTTTACAATACATTTCCATACTACTATTGACAATCTGTGACACCCTCAAATTTGCGGAAAGAAAAAAAAAATTATTTAAATACATAAAAGATAATAAAACATAACGAAGGTGTCATAAAATAATAAGGGTCATTACAAAACGGAAATAATATTCTACAAAAGAAATATACAAGACGGGAGACATATCTCCCGTATAAATACGGAAATAAAAGAGTGTATAATAATATAAAAACTATGAACCGAATATAGGTCCAAGGTAAATACTTCGCTCGCTAGCTCGTCAATGTACCCCAAAATATGCATCACCACCTGTTCGACCGCATTAAATATAAACACGGAAGCCACAGTCAGTGGGGAGTAACTCCGAGTTCTCCCAGCCACGAAATGTCGAGTTTAATTAAACATGAATAACATAAAAGCAATGTATATGGAAAATACAAAACTTAACATATAAGATATGCTTTTCATGTTATGAAACAAATAACTAACATATAACCTAGCATATGAAAGCTATCATGTGAAACCGATAATAAACTATAACCGAGGTAGGGAAGCTGGTATGCTAGCTCAGAGGTTACCATTAACATGGCCTGATACACTCAAACCCTAATCAACACGTAATCATGTGAATCAGTTAACAATCGGTAATCCAAACTCTATCAACCTTAGCCGGCTTGCATCTCACCTTCTAAACTCATAGAATCATAAAAACATGAAAGACCAATACTTCTACAAACAGGCATAAGTTCTTAGACAGTCGATAGAAGACTTCTGTAACTCGAGGCTATACCACAAGGTAGGAAAACATCCTAGTCCTAGACTGATCAGACCTAGCGACAACAGCTATTCCATTCCCCGTCCATGACATAACCGTCTATGAGAAACTCTACTAGGCGACCCCCTAAGCAGAGATGGCTAGTACTTAAGCTGGCTCCCTTCCCAAAGCGGAACTCTTAGGATGCCATGCCCCCGGCTTGGTATCAAAAGGCCCAAGCCAGTGACACAAAAGCTATCAAGCTGTAAACTCCATATGCTCGTTAAAGATAGTAAGGCCTATCAATGTCATGGTCCAAGATACTCATTTAGAATTCGAATGGTCAAGACGCCATATACTCATAATTCTCTATGGGTACTTAGTCAACACGACACCAACCATATAATCAAACAGTCACGGGAACAAACATCCTATCATGTGACTAATTGTATATATATCATATTCAAATATCATATCGCCTCATATCTACTAAGGCTAATTCAATAATTAAATAAAACCTTACTTGAAGACAAATCCCCGACCAGAGTCCCGCGACGGGTCATCAGTCAAAACGGGGCTGACTAGATCTTAGTTTGACCAAACCCGTTTGGTCAAACCGGCTAGAAACAGAGTCTTTTCCACATAGACATAAAATCAACATATTCATTTCATGTTATTTTATTAAGACTTCTAACATGTGAATTATTCTATCATACCAAAAACCCGTTTGACTAAAAGGATATTAAATTAAACTACGATCTCGTCTTATAATTTCTAACATGTGAGAAATAATAATTTAATGAAAAACCTTTTTAATTAAATATTTTACTTATTAATATTTCTCGCTTGCTAATTATTACAAAACGCGATAAAAATGCCGATAACTCAAAAACCGTCACAAGTCCCAAAGTGGGACCCACGGGCTGATTTTTGGGCCAACATGACACGGCCTGGACTGGGCCCCACGGACAGATTTTGGCCTGTTTTGGCCTTTTTAACGATTTTACTAAAAACCGTTTCTAATTATTTCCCGCATACTTTAACATAATTAAAACCCGTCAAAACGACAACATAACAATCAAACATCGACACAACCCAAAGACCAAAACCCGGACCCACCATGAACCAGCCCAGACCGGCCTGGACCGGCCTGAACCGGCCTGAACCGGCCTGGTTTGGGTCCGGTTCTCAGCCTTTCCTCACGGTTCAACCACCACAAATTCCAAATCAATTCTAACATGTTTTTAATTAACAACATCCATTTTTAAACATTCAAAACAACCATCAATCATACAAAAATCATGATTATGAAGAATCATCCAAATTCATCAAGAACACTAAACATATTAAAAATTTCCTACACAACATAAAAATCATAACCTATGAAAAATCATCAAAATTCATAAAGAACACTAAACATATTATAAATTTCCTACACAACATAAAAATCATAACTTATGAAAACTCATCCAAATTCATCAAAAACAACCAACATGTTATAAATTCATAAAACACAATAATAACCACTACTTAACATGTTACTAACTAAAAATCATAAAATCATAATAATATGAACAAACACTAAAGATGAACCAAAACTAAAGAAAACAAAAGCTATGTAACATATATCCGTCGAGTAACTCGGAATCGTTACCTTAGCTAGACAAGACAATTAGCACCAAAATAAGAAGTATAAACCAAGAATCCCTCCTACTAATCTTCACCCAAAATATACGAGTCTCCAAACTTGTCTTCAAAATCTTCCCCTATAAGAAATAACAAGGAAAACATTATTAGAACAAAAATATGATTTTCCATAATTAAAGTGTTGAAAACGATTTTATCGGAATTGAAATAAAACCGTACATGAAGATGAGGAGCGAAGAAGAGATTCTAGAATTATAAGTTAGGACGGATTTAATTAAGAAATGAAGATTTTATGAAGGTTTTGCTCAAGAACGATGAAGAACAATTGAAGAACACGAAGGACAAATGAAGAACGATAAAAGAAAGTGATATTTTGATCTTTATTTGATTTGTTGAAAAATGAAAAGTTGTTAGTGAGTAAAGAGTGGAGTGGAGCCGTGTAATTATAGGCAAAGATGGATGTCGGGTTTTGAAATTGTTGTTACGTAATTGACTCGCGTTTAATAATTATTTTACGGTAAACGATTAAATATAATTAACGATAAAGTTAATTACATCAAATATCTAGATATTATGATATTATAATCAAAAGAAATGAAAATATCAAGCCCTATTAGAGGACTAAAGGAGCCGTGTGGTATGGTGAGGAATCGGTCTGTTTTTGAGCGATTTGCGAAATCTTCGTTGACGGATCGATAAAGTAAATAAATATCTAGATATTATGATTTGTTTAATCAAAACAATTAGAATATCTAATGGTGAGTGGAAAACGATGACACGCGCGTGTGACTCATGCCAAAGTCGAGTTTTGAATTTGTTACGGGATTTGCGATGACTCGGGAATAGTTAAATGACGTTCGGTAAAAACCGTAAAAGTTATTCTTTAAATTCCGAATAAATTCAAAATAATTATATTAAATTATGATAAATCTTAATAAATCTAAATAAAAATAAATCAAAAATATTATTTTTTTAAATAAAATTTCGGTCTTCAAACTTATGAACCGAGTCGGGAAAAGTCAACGAAAGTCAAAGTCGACTTAAAATTCGAGAAAAGTCAAAAATGACTTAAAAGTCAAGAAAAGTTTATGACGACTTAAAAGTCAAGAAAAAGTCAATGACGACTTTAAAAAGTCAAGGAAAAGTCAAAGACGACTTAAAAGTCAAGAAAAGTCAAAGATGACTAAAACGGTCTTTTCATGAAATCTCTCAGAAATTCCAAATACGAACGCGGAATTTCAAAATAAGACTCGGAACAAAAATTTCTATTTTAAAAACTTAAGTTCTACTGAAAAGTGTTAGTAAATATTTTTACTAGAAAAATTGGGTACTTTTCGGGTTGTTACACAATCACACTTACATATTGCTTTCTAGTACACTTAGCCAATCCTTCTCCATTTGTAAAACTGACTGGCCCATACAATGTAGCAGCCTTCTAATAATGATACTCTTCAGTCCCTGAATTACTCGACCAGGTCTTCTCAACTGCATGTCAATTCTACAGGAATTTCTTTCCTGCCAGATTCCATACCAGCAGGCCATCCTAGCCATCCTGCAAGCCTTCCTCTGTACCTTAGTGCCCCTAGCAACCTGATCATCCAATCTCATCTGCAGCCATTGTTCAACACTTGAAATGATCAGCCTACTATATTCACATTCTGCAAATAAATGCTTATGAGTTTCCACCCCATGCTCACATAGAACACACCAATTAGTCTCACATAGACCAAATTGATGTAGTTTCTGTCTACTGTTGAGTCCTTCATGCTTAATTAACCAACCTATAAAAGAGTGTTTAGGAACATTCCAATTACTCCACACAGCCTTTTACCATTGGACTTGGGTTTGTATCCCTTTCATCAAGCAGTACCCTGAGTTAATTGAATACCCCTTTGAATCAGCTATCCATTGAGTGCCTTGAAAACCAGTACCCATTGACTCCTTCATTTTACATATATTCCTCCAATTCCTGTTAGAATCTGGAGGGGGACTATATGTATTCCAGTCTGCTCCTTTCAAATATACATGATCAATCCAGAGAACCCACAGTCTGTCAGCCTTTATAAATATCCAGTTTACCAATTTCCCTACAATTGCCCTATTCCACACCCCAGCTTCCTTGATGTTCAACCCACCTTCTTTCTTGCTACAACATACCTTCTCCCAAGCCACAAGAGAAGGTCTGTGGTATTCAGTATCACCATTCCACAAATAGTTTCTACAAATAGCTTCAATCCTTCTTATAACCCCTTTTGGAATAAAAAAAATAGATGCCCAGTAAATGTGAAGAGTATTAAACACAGCATTGATAAGCACAAGCCTACCAGCATAAATCAACTTCCTAGCCCCAATCCCCTTCACTCTGCACACTGTTTTTTCAATCAAAATATGACAATCATACTTAATAGTTAACCTACCAGCTTGGATAGGAATACCCAAGTACTTGAATGGTAGAGAACCTAGCTGGAAACCAGACACTTCAAGGATATCCCGCTTCAACCCATCAGTCACTCCATTAATGATCACTTCAGATTTAGAGGCATTAACTCTCAATACATAAGTTGTAGAAAAAGTAGATAATACTCTAAGCATAAGCATAATAGATTTTGTATCCCCCTTACAAAACATAAGCAGGTCATCAGCAAATAATAAATGGGAAAGCTTAATACCTTTACAGAGAGGATGAAATCTAAAGTACCATTTCTTAGTAGCATACTCCAACACTCTAGTAAAGTATTCCATAAAAATACAGAAAAGAAGTGGTGAGATAGGATCACCTTGTCTTAATCCCCTCCTACCCTTAAAGAATCCGAATTGTGCACCATTAAGATTGAGGGAGAAGGAAGTGGAGGAAACACATTTCATTATCATCAAACGAATTTTCTCAGGGAAGTTAAGAGCCTCCAGCATCTGGTCAATAAAACTCCATTCAATGGAATCATATGCTTTCTGCAGGTCTAGCTTAAACAAACACCTAGGAGAAGCCATACCTTTGTTATACAGCCTCACCAGATTCTGGCAAATCAGAATATTCTCAAGTATACTTCTACCTTTCACAAAAGCACCCTGGTAATTACTAGTTTGTAATTGTATTTTTTATTTTTATTTACTACAAAAACTACAACATTCTTAGAGTTTTTTTCTGCCTTTGAAATGGAATTGATAAGAGACATGACTTCCAAGTTCGGGAAACTTGACAAGTTTGAAGTTGATGATTTTCGAAGGTGGCAAAAGAAAATGCACTTCCTTCTCACTGCTTTGAAGGTTGTGTATGTTCTAAGTACTCCCATGCCGGAGATAATGGAAGATGAAACACTTGCGGAGATTCAACGCAAGCGGAACAAGTGGGAAAACGAAGAATATATATGCCGTGGTCACATCCTTAATGGTATATCCAATTCTTTATTTGATATTTATCAAAATGTTGAGTCCGCTAGAGACTTTTGGAACCAACTTGAGTCTGAATACATGGATGAGGATGCTTCTAGCAAGAAGTTCCTTGTCGGTAGTTTTATGAATTATCGCATGGTCGATACTCGACCGGTGATGGAACAATACAATGAATTTCTCCGGATTTTGGGGCAATTCGCTCAATATAAAATGGAGATGGATGAGTCTATCTCGGTGTCTAGCAAAATATACAAGTTACCTCCTTCATGGAAGGATTTTAAACATATGGTTAAACACGAAAAGGAAGAGTTGAGTCTTACTCAACTTGGTAGTCACTTGCGCATAGAGGAATCTCTAAGGGCGCAAGATGGCGGTAAAGGAAAAGGTAAAGATGTTATGGGATCCTCTTCCATCAATATGATGGAAAAGGGAGAGGGTTCCAAGAACAAGTTCAAGGGGAAGAAACGCCACTACAACACCAATGATGATGAATCTAACAAAACACCAAATGGTGCTTGTTGGACTTTTGGAAAGACCGGGCATTTTAAAATGAATTGCAAGGTCGGAAAGCACAAGAAACGAAAGGGTGCTAGTACCTACCACGGAGGCCAAAGGTCTAAAGACCAAGGTCCACCTAATAATCAAGGTGAGTTTTTAGACAATGGTTTTAATTCGGATGTGAATTATGTACCACTAATTTATGAGGTATTTTATGTACAGGATGATGTAGTGGCATGGTGGATAGACTCGGGTGCAACAAATCATGTTTGCAAGGATCGACATTGGTTCAAGGATTATGAATCGGTGAATGATGGGTCCATTCTATATATGGGCAACGAGTCTACCGCTCCTATAGTTGGTCGTGGTACGGTGGTGTAGGAATTTATTTCCGGCAATAATGTAAAATTAAGTAATGTACTTCATGTACCCGGAATTAGGAAAAACCTTGTTTCCGATAGTTGTTTATGTAAGCTTGGTTACAAGCAAGTTGATATGTCCAGTTTTTCTATGATTTTACTCCCTAATTTAGCTCGATTTTACATGATTACTATAATTTGTTTAGTATTTTTATGAGCTAATTACGTGTTCGAGGTGCATTGCTCGTTTTTGTTATGTTTTGTAGGAATCTAAGCATTTAGAGGCTTTTTTCTAACACAATTAGCAAGCACCAAAGTCCAACAAGCTAATGAAAACAAAATGGACCATGAAAGGAGAATGACAAGCCAAGCATGAAGATTTGTGAAATGGATTGACATGCAAATGAGAAACCAAGAATGAAGCCCAAAGCAAGGAGCCCACAACTCAAGCATAGGATACTCCTTTAGATGCTCAAAGAAACCCTAAACTATGCAATTAACCGGAGAATTAAGGTGTTTAAAGGCATAGCTTAGGATTCCTTAGGCATTAAATGGTGCATTTAAGCAAATGCACCCGGATTAAAAAGGCCCCGATCGGGGTTCCCAGGTCCCGATCGGGGTTTGGCTTCTGTGATCACAACTGTTTCAAGTCCCTCACCCTATATAAACTAGACGGACTTCGACACTTAGGGATATCTTTTATCATATCTTTTACTCATCTTTGACATATCTTTCATAGCTTTAGCTTAAGCACACAAGTTTTTCTTAGTTTCCTAATTAGTTAAACATTTAGTTATTACTTTGTCAAACACTTGGTTACATTTCAAAGTTGTAATTCAATCTTTCCATTCAAGAATTTGGGTTATTCGTTCTTCATTTCCGAGTTATATTTCTCTATTGAGTTAATCCTAATTCTAGTTTTATGTTAGTATTCATTTCCGTCATTTACCTTACGAATCACTTAGTTAATCGTAACATTAGTTAATCATAGTTTTATTGTTATCTACATTAGAATTGTTAGTTTTCATTCACTTAGTGTAGTAGATTTTATTAACAAGTTGTTTTCATTTATAATTTCATATTCATCATGTTTATTATATCAAATAGTATTAGTTTAATTATCAATATGAGTGAGTAGTTCTATTTGTCTAGGGATTAAGGAAGCCATGCATAATTAGTAAGTTGTAAATATTAAAACAAGGATGAACTAATATTGATAAATTGTTTCTATCACATGCTTGTATTGTTTTGTTAATCTTTGTTATTCGGCCAATTGCATTGATTAAATTTGTTAATTCATTCTATAAGTCGAGAGGCACGGAATCGGATTAGACTAAGCATGTGTAGTAGGAAGACTCTAGTCACAACGAAAGTTCTCTAAGACTCGACCTAAGGTTGACACTAATATCGAGAGATGGGTGTCTTTAGCCTAAACAATTAAACAATATTAAGAATTCCTATGTTTAACATGAGCATTTACGTACTTTCATGAGTGACCCGACTCCCTTAGACTCTTTTAATACTATTGAATTTACATCATAGTTAGCTAAACATCAAACCATACCAAACCATTAAACCGACTTTGATAGTAGTCCATTCATAGCATTTGTGTCTAGGGAAATTTATCTTTGCATAGGTGTGCAATATATCCTATCACAAGTGTATGAATCTATTAAATATGTATTATCAAAACATGGTTTGTTTATTGGATTTGGTTACTTTTGTAATGGAATGTTTATGTTGAATGTTGTTCCTAAAGATAGTTCTATTTTTAATGTTTCCTCTATTGTTGATACTTCATATATGTGGCATATGAGATTAGGACATGTACATTATAAAAGATTGGAAAATATGTCTAAAGATGGTCTAATTCCATCATTTAACATGAACATAAATAAGTGCAATACTTTTATGTTGACAAAAATTACAAGGCAATTATTTGGAAATGTGTCTAGAATCTCACATGTGCTTGAACTTATTCATAGTGATTTATGTGATTTTCATGGGTCTCCATCTTTGGGTAGTAAAAAGTATGTAGTGACTTTCATTGATGACTTTAGTCGATTTTGTTACATATATTTACTTCACTCTAAAGATGAGGCAATTGATAAGTTTAAGGTCTTTAAAAATGAAATGGAATTGCAACAATCAGTTTTGATTAAAAGGTTGCGCTTCGATAGAGGTGGTGAATATTATGATCTTATGTATTTTGAATCTTGTGGTGTTATTCATGAAGTTACTCTTCCTTACACACCACAATTAAATGGTGTGGCGGAGAGGAAAAATAGAGTCCTTAAAGAGACGGTTAATTCCATGTTGTCTTACTCGGGTTTGAGTGATAGATTTTGGGCTGAAGCCAAGTTAACGGCTTGCTATTTATTAAATAGGATTCCTAATAAAAGGAATGATGTTACTCCATTTGAACTTTGGTACAAAAGGAAACCAAACTTGAGTTATCTTCGAGTTTGGGGTTGTCGGGCGGTTGTAAGACTTCCCAATCCCAAGATTAAAACCTTGGGGGAAAGAGGCATTGATTGCATATTCATTGGATATACTACGCATTCAAAAGCTTATAGGTTATATGTAATTGAACCTAACGATTCTATTGCGGTTCAGACCGTAATTGAGTCAAGGGATGCGATATTTGATGAGAGTAGATTCTCTTCAATACCAAAGCCTAAGGATATTGTACCTAGCTCTAGTGGAATTATTTAGAATAGTGATCATATCACATCTCAAGAACTTACTCCCGAAATTCGTAAGAGTAAGAGAGGAAGGATTGCTAAATCCTTTTGTCCCGATTTTCAAACCTACTTAGTTGAAGGTTCAAGGGATGAATGTGAAAACATCTACCCTTGTTGTTTTCATATTGATGAGGACCCTAGGACATTTAATGTGGCAATGAAGTCTCATGACGCTTCCTTTTGGAAAGAGGCGGTGAATGATGAGATGGACTGCATTATGAGGAATAACACTTGGGTGCTTGCGGATCTATCTCGTGGTTGTGAGCCATTAGGTTGAAAGTGGATCTTCAAAAAGAAGATGAAAGTTGATGGTACAATCGACAAATTTAAAGCTAGATCAGTTATCCAAGGCTTTAGACAAAATGAAGGGATTGATTATTTCGATACCTATGCCCCCGTAGCTCGAATTACTACTATTAGATTATTGATTGCACTTGCTGCAATTAATAATTTAGTGATCCATCATATGAATGTTAAGATGGCGTTCTTGAATGGTGAGGTCAATGAGGAGGTTTATATGAAACATCTGGAAGGATTAATTATGCCCGGTAATGAGCATAAAGTTTGTAAGTCAATTAAATCATTGTATGGACTTAAACAAGCTCCTAAACAATGACATCACAAGTTTTATGAGGTTGTTTTATCTAATGGGTATAGAGTAAATCAGTCGGATAAATGTGTGTATAGCAAATTTGATGATCACGGTAATGGTGTCATCATTTGTCTATATGTTGATGACATGTTGATCTTTGGTAGTAACCAAAGTCAAGTAGACCTTACTAAGGCATTCTTGTCATCAACCTTTGCCATGAAAGACATGGGGGAGGCGGATGTGATTCTTGGCATCAAGATCAAGCGTGAGAACAAGGGTTTTTCTTTAACACAATCTCATTACATTGAGAAAGTGTTGAAAAGGTTTGATCACGGGAATTGTTCTCCGGTAAACACACCAATGGATCCGAGTGTTAAGCTAATGCCTAATAAAGGTAAAGCTATTTCACAACTAGAGTATCTCAAGTGATTGGGTGTTTGATGTATGCCATGACAAGCACAAGACCGGACATTGCATTTGCCATTGGCAAGTTGAGTAGATTCACATGTAATCCTAGCCTTGAGCATTGGGTTGCGGTAAAACGTGTATTGAGATACTTGAAATAAACCATCGATTGTGGTTTGAACTACATTGGATTTCCTTCGGTTTTAGAGGGTTATTCCGATGCTAGTTGGATCACCAACATGGAGGATCACTCATCCACAAGTGGTTGGGTGTTCTTACTTGGTAGAGGAGCTATCTCCTGGGCTTCCAAGAAACAAACTTGTATAACAAGGTTGACCATGGAGTCGGAATTTATCGCATTAGCTGCGGCTGGTAAAGAGGCGGAGTGGTTAAGGAATTTGGTTTATGAAATTCCGGTTTGGCCAAAACCTATTCCTCGTATTTCTATCCATTGTGATAGTTTGGCGACTTTGTCTAAAGCCTATAGTGAACTTTATAACGAAAAGTCTAGACACCTTGGTGTTAGACATAGCGCTGTTCGTGAGTTGATCACTCACGGTGAGGACACGTAATAAGTTTGCCGATCACTTGACAAAGGGATTGGCTAGAGACTTGGTAGTAAAGTCGGCAATCAGGATGGGTTTAAAGTCCGAATGATCTTTTCAATGAGATACCCAACTTCCCTCTAACAAATCTTAGAGGCTAAGTTCAATGTGGAAGGCTCATTGTGGTAGATTGAAGCACATGTTATTATCCCGAAGGTATGTGCATGACTTGCATGGAAAAGGTTGAAGTTTTATGCTTCTTAATGTTATCTTTGACAAAGTCCATTTTGCAGGTGCACGATGAAAGATTCACCTATCTGAGTGTGAAGTGTAACCGCTTCAAGAGGCTTGGACTTGGCTTCCTATACTCTCATGAAAGGATATGGCTACAAGGCGGTCAATAGTGTTAAGTTTGTAACTTTTGAGTTATTTGAGTTTAAGTGTATTTTATCTTCATATATTCATATCGGTTGAAAGGTTCAATCCGTGGGAACCCTTGATTCTCGAATATTTTGGAATGTGTAATATACTAATGTGGAAGTTCAATCCTTGGGACACTTTCATTTATGCTTAGATTTGTTTGTTTTTGTTGTTTTATTGGAAACAAGGGATATACTTAAATGGGGGAGGAATGTTAGTGATTTTAATAACATGTCATTTAAGTACATTCGGGTTTTCAAGTCAAAGTCGGTTCTTGAGCTCGTAAAGGATATAATGTGAGTCGGGAATACGGTGTGTATGCTCATATAATCGTATATCGAGTTCATGGTTGTAATGGATAAGGAAATGACGAGTTTATTGTATATTTATATCGACTCGTTATTTGTGTTGAGTTTTATAGTCGGTTTTACTAAGTGTTATACTTAGTGTTTTGCGCATATTAAACAAGAGAGGAATAACCCCGATCGGGGTGGCATAACCCCGATAGAAGTTGGGTGTCTGAAAGTCTCTGATTGTTAAATGTACCTAAATAACCCAAACCCCGATCGGGGTTCGCAAACGCCGATCAGAAACCCCGATCGGGGTTCGCAAACGCCGATCAGAAACCCCGATCGGGGTTCGCAAACGCCGATCGGGGTTCCTAAACTCTGATCAGGGTTGTAGTGTTCAAGGTATATCTTCTGTTTTTCCGCGCGCATTTCATTTGTGTTGTTTGGGTTTCATTTGAAATCCAACGACGGTAGATTTGGGTGTTATCCCATGCATTTATACATTAAATAATATATATTTATATTATGAATCTTAACACATAAATCTTTATATATATGTGAGAGGATTGAATGAAAGATAGAACATTTTCACTTCACTTTCATTTTCAGATTTTCAGAAAACAAAACAAAAGAAAACTCTCTTGTTATTGGATCTTTGTTCTTGCCTTAAGACAAAGTTGTAATCGTCTTATCCTCAAGGGACTTCGTGATACCCATAGGCTTGTAGGGTTGAAATACTCTAAGGAAAGCGGATTCTTGCGTTATTCGATTGGGTTATAAACACCGTCTTGTAGTTTCGTTTTTCATTTCAGTTTTAGTGCCTTTATAATTACTAGTTTGTAATTGTATTTTAGTTTTTATTTATTACAAAAACTACAACACTTGTTTGAATAATGAAGAAACACGTTCGAGTTTCGTTCGGACCTGTTAAATCAAGTGTACGATCGAAATCCTCTGAAGAGCTAAAGTTAATTCTATAGCATGGAAGTTTTGACATTTTTAAAGGTTGAGATTTTTCACATACACATTTTACCTTTTCACACTTTTACGATTTTACCCTTATTATTTTTAGCAAAGTCATAATGATACTCCGAAATTACTAACGCCACTCATATTTGTGAGCCAGTGAATAGTAACATGCTTATACACTTACCTTATACTTCCTCTTATCCACACCAAAGGTAACATTTTGGCACTATTCATAGGTGTGGAGAATCTTTGGTATTATTCCTGATATATAAGAGAAAATATAATCATGCGAAACCTTGTTTGATTCATCATCATGAATGCTATAAGAATATCATATTATTATAATTTTTAATAATGTGTAACTAAAGATATTTACCTTTGGTGGTTGGGAGAGAGTATTGATTTGGCATTAACAAAATTGGTAGTGGCATTATCAATACCCTATTTTTAACCCACACCCACACCCACCCTCCCTCATTCAACCGACCCACCCAAGCCCAAGCCCAAGCCCAAGCCCAAGCCCAAGCCCAAATCCAAACCCATTAATACCCTCCCTACCTCCCCATTCTCTGGCGAGTCCATCCTTGTTCCCGGCCTCCCTGCTTCGGCGTTTTTGTGGTATGCGTCATGGTATACCGCATATGAGCGTTGAACGACATTTGACATACCAACTTTATCTGTTGTGTGTAGTAAGAAGAAATGTGCGAAAGCAAATTGTCAGTGCGGTTTGAGGATAGGTCTCACCAAGGCGATGGAGCTTAGCAAGACCTTTAAGCGTTAATTACCAAGAAACAACACAGAACTTTGCTACCTTAAATACACAAAAGAATTAACGCAAAGCAGTTAAAGGCAGTATAAGAATGTAATTATGAAATTCCGTCAACCCTAATTTGATTAATTAAACAAAACTCAATAACCCATAATTTCATCTTTTAACAAACAAATAAAATTTGATTATTCAAATAATACTCAGCAAATAATATTGTATATAATTTTTCTAAACAAGTAAAGTACTTCATTTAGAAAATTAGAATTCATTCATTGTTCAAATCTTTAGAGTTAATTTGCTCAGGGTTTAGGTAAAAAAAAGGTTTAATATAAGAGGTAATTTGCTCGGATTTTGATAAGCAGAATATTAAATGATAAGTTTAATGAAAAAATGTTTGTGAAAAAAAAAACTGGTATATTTAACAAAAATAACCCAACGTTTATAAAATTTTCAACAAATAACCCAACTTTTCATCTTATAGTATAGATTAATAATCTAATCTTTGAATTTTCTCACAAACATATATCAATACTCAACTAGGTTGCATTTTTTTTGATATTCTACAAAGTACCATTGTCTTTTAAAAACCTTTGACCGCGTATAATTCATGGTCATAAATTCGGAACACGACGAACGTTTTTTTCAACTTGACTGTCTTCTCGAGATCTTCAATTTATAAAACAAATTGTCACTTTATGAACGATGTTGCAAAAGTTATGGTCGGTCAACCGTTTTTAACCAAATAAACTTTGACCGACTATATCTCATGCCTACGGGTTCATAATGTAATGAACATTTTTTTATTCAAATTTATCGTCTTTACGAGATGTTCAGCTTGAAAAAAAAGATTTGTTGTGTTTTGAGTTCGTAAGCAAGAATTATAGATAGTGAAAATTTTTCAGCTCCAAAAGAGGGGTAACATGTAGAATATGCAAAAATAAAGGGGTTAGAATATCCCCTTTTTTTTTAGAAAATTAAGAAATTATATTTTGTTAAATACTTTGATAATTCTTTCCAATATGATGATATAAGGAAAAAAAAAGTTTAATCAAAATTAAAAGAAAATAGATTTTTAGATATTTTAAAAGGTTTCCCTTTAGGTTTGTTCAAAAGGAATTTTCTTACTTATATAAATTATCCCCAAAATTCTCACGGTACCTTCCAAGTTTGACATTTTGCCCGAAATACCCAAATTTTTTACCCGAAAAACTTTGGGTGACCATAACTCGGGTTTACAAACTCGGAAAATGACGAATTTTTGTTTCAAACCGTGGCTATGAGTTTTTGTACGTCAATGTTTTTAATATCGAACAAACTTTGAGTGGTCATATCTCTTGGTTACGAGTTCAGAACTCGCTAGCTCACGGAAAGATGAACAACTTGAAATAAAAAATCGTCATTTTTTGAGTTTTTAAATCCGAGGTATGACCACTCAGTTTTTTGGGTAAAAAATTTGGACATTTCAGACAAAATGTCAAACTTGAAAGATATCGTGAGAATTTTCACTATAAATTATCCCTGTGCTTCATTTTCCTGATATCTCTACATGTTAGTGTGGTGTGGATGAAAGGTCATTACTTGCCGCCTTTTTTTTTTATCAGTTGAGATAGTTAAAACTATGAGTGCCAAGTTTTTGTTATTTTACTTATTCTTTGAATTTTACAAAATATAGTATAAAATATAAAATTTTGATTTGGACTAAATTTTCATTACATAATATCAAATTTTCAAGATTTATAAAATATTTAAAAGGTTTTAACAAAAAAAAAAGATTGATTAAAGTTTTTTTACACAAATATCATTCCTTAATATGCAAAAAATGCAATTTAGTTGAGAAATTAGATATTTTTGCCGAAAATTCAAAAATTGGATTATGATTTTTTAAGTTGAAAGGTAGCTATTTCGAAAGCATTTTTAAAATAATGTTAAAAAAATAAGTATTTATCGTTTTGGGTCGGGTTTAAAATTATTTATCAAAATAGTATCCACGTAGGTTCGGATTTCGCGAACAAAAAAACAGAGGGGAAATGGCGTGTTTCTAGTGAGTAGGAAAATGCAAACATCCAAAAATGAACTAAAAGTAAACACGCCATTGGGAATGACAAATTTTCTTAAAGAGACACGCTATTTTCATTGGCGTGTCTGTCAACAGTACAATTTTTTTTTATATAAAAAAAAACTTATAGACACGCCATTCTCAATGGCGTATTTGTTCCGTGTTTCAGGTTTTCAAAACCCGAGCCTACGTGGACACCATTTTGATAAATAGTTTTAAAGCTGACCCAAAACGACAAATATTTATTTTTTTAGCATTATTTTAAAAATATTTTCAGCTATTTCTAGAATATTTAATAAAGATTATAATATTTTTATTCAATTTAATAAAAAATAAAGTCAGTATCTAAAAAAGTAATTACGGTTTAAAATAACCAAAGTTTAACAAAGGTGCTCAATGTTTAGTTGATAATCGTACCGTCTATAACATGTACCAAAATCAATGTCATTTGAAGGTCAAAGGAGGAATACAGGGTACATTAAGTAGGCTGCATGAGTTCATGAAGAGTTAAGAACTCAACTCTTAAGTAGTTTTAAGTTTTCACCAATTTTTTTTTTTCAATTCAAATGAGTGAACAATCTCGCGGAGGAGAATCAAACCCCCAACTTGATAACTCTCTCCCTCTCTTTCTCTCACAGGTACCACACTAAATTGATAACTAATAGAGTATTCCTACCACTAAATTTTAATTATAAATTAAAATGGTCAAAAATGCAATAGGGTTACCCGAATGTAGAGCTAACAAACAATGACACGACACGAATCCGGCACGAAATTAACGGGTTTGGGTTGAGGTTGAATGACTCATTTATATATGTGGGTCGACACAAGCTTTAACTAGGCCGGATTTGGGTTAGGTCTCAAAACACAAATCCGACATGAATAACTCATTTACTAAAATATTCTCAATTTGTATTGATCTTTACATCAAAAAAAATTATGTAGACTGTCCAAATATTGCCATGATACGAAACACGAACTCGACTCGAAATTAACGGGTTAAGATTGCGGCTTGATGACATTTATGTAAGTGGGACTTTGGGTCGACACGAACACGACAAGATATTTAATTGGGTCGGGTTAAGGTTAAGGGTTCATAATCCATTTAACATGTGACATGAATACAAACCCGACACAACACAATCTGTTTGCCAGGTCTACCCTGTTATTCGTAAAATGATGTAACGAGAGATAAAAGTTCAGAAATACCGAAGGAAGTAGTGACGTGGAAAAGAGCCACTGCCTTGAAAACTTATTCCCGTACGACCGTGATGGCGATCGGATAATGACCGATAGTTCCGCAAGGATTGCACTACTGTAGCCTTTCAGACTCGCCCACTCGAGACTGATAGCCCTGGAACGATTTTATTACTTTAGCCAGAAAAGTATGGAGACAGAAGAAGAAGGGGGAATGTAAACATAAATTATAGGATCTTGATTAAAGCAATAATTACTGAAAGGTACTTACGTGATGCAGCCATTAGATCTGATAATAAAGTCACTTGAGAAAGATAAAAGATAGATCCCCTCTCCAAAACAACGTTGTTTGGAACCCAACGAAAACAAGGGTCCACTTCAAACGGTCATAACTAGAGTTCTAGACATGCAAATGCAGAAATTTTAAATGGAGGTGATAGCTTATCCTCTTACGGTTCCAACGGGATGACACAAGCTTAAAACAAGCAAGTAACGAAGGAGATATGATCATTTTACGAAAAGGGGTTAGTGTAGGAAAACTGCAGTCGGCCGCGCCTAACGCAGCCTGCGTCACCACGACGCAGCCTGGGTCCTACGACGCAGCCTGCGTCCCACACGGGATTCAGGAACGATCAAAACCAACATGTTATCAACAACCAAAAATCCTCATTTATCATAACAAACCATCAATTCACATATCAATTAACCACTAACAACAACCAACAACAACACAAGTCGTAAGCATACTAACCATAATCTAAATACGATTACTAGCCTAGAAAACACATAAAACACGTAAATGATATCGAGTAACCCTTCACCGTTACCTTTTCGCGTCTTTAAACGGTTTCTAGACCTTCCTAGTCTCCACCTACATACAATTAGATAATAAAAGATGAATATCATTCACCTTGAGAAAAGACGGATAATTTAAAAAGCGAGAAAGACGGTAATTTTATTACCAATACGGATAGAGGAAGCTAAGAGGGGAAGAATAAGACGAACCTAGATGAATTTGAGCAAGAAATGAAAGCGTAGCGATGATTCGAAGAGGGATCAAATATGGAGGCTAGGGATTTGGGGTTTACTTAGTGATGAAGTAAGAAGAAGATTGAATGAGGGTGTTAGGGTTGTGAGGGAGTATATGAAGAGTAAGTGGAAAAGTCAAGGAAAAAGTCAATAAAGTCAAAGACGGCTCAAGACGGGTTTTTCTTGAAATCTCGCGGAAATTCCTAATACGAACTCGTAAATTCTAAATTCGACTCGGAAAATAAAATTCTAAATTAAAACTTAATTTCGCTGAAAAGTATCCGTAAAATATTTTCACTATAAAAATAGGGTACATTTCCGGGTGTTACAATCACCCCTCCTTTTAAAAAGTTTCGTCCTCGAAACTTGAGAGTAGAAAATAAAAGTATCAAGGACAAGAATCGGTTTACAAAATCAACACGAAAACTTTTACAAGGGAAAAACATTTATGAAATGATGTTATTCTCGAACGGTTTAAGGAAATTTTTCATAAGTGCGAAACTTACTTACGGATCACAAGAATGCTCGTCGCGAATGAGAATTCTAATTATCCAAATCAAAGCAATGTCGAAATAGGGAAATTGAAATTCAATACAACGTTAGTAAGTGCAGGACTAGTTATCAGACGTCTCCAATAACAAGTACAAACATCCAACCAAACGCAAAATCCAAATATAAAAGCAAAAGAAATCCGTTTTCTCCAAAAAGAGGGTACACAATCCATCTTTAGACTTCTTTGAAAAGTTAAATTAGAAATACAATATGGAAATTCGAAGGTTTTCTCAAAGATAAAATCAAAATAAGAACACATTACACGTACATAGAGCGACTCGAGCATCACAAACACAATTCAGTGTATGAAAATGTATACAAAACACGCAAAAACAAAACAAATCGAATTCTTAGGGATAGAAAGATGTCAATAAAATTGGCAGGAAGATCTACAAGAATTCGATAGTACTAACTCTACTAATACTCAAATCCTCAAGAGGATGTAATTTACCCAAGTTACACCTCAACATTTTCAATCATTAGATTTCTACTGAAATATTCCATAATCACGAGACCTCAAGTCATCAACATAACCATTCAAACCTAATTAGCAACGTCTAGGGTCCATAGATTGCAATCTGCAGGGGAGGTCCTTTAACGTACTATAAAATCCTTAGATTCATCAAACTCTATCTGAGACCACTAACCAAAGAAATCTCATCTTAAGTCTCACGACAACGGAAAATCCACAATCCATTATCAGTTATAAGAATTCTTTAATACGCCATAACATCCTTAATTCGATCATTACTACGCTCGAAACCTCAAATATAAATAGTCATATTAGCAAACTATGGTGGTTACTAATCCTCAAGATAAATGGGTTCACCATTCTAACTCTATATTCCATAACAACTGAGCACTCACTATCCAAAGCTTGCAACGACCATTTCTCAATCTCAAACTATGATTCCTTAAGAATAAAAGAGAATTACTAATTCCAAACCACAAATGGCCAATCACTTGGCAATCAGACAACCATTCAAATCATATTGCTCATCTAAAACTCAATATGAATCAATTTTCATTTACGACAATACTCCTCAAACCTTGGGTACCGGCTTAATTATCCTAAAGCAAAGTCTCTTTTAGAATCCACCAATTAGAGACATCTAATTCCCAAATGATATCTCAAGCAACCGATATAATACTCAACAACAACGAATATCATCTCGCTCAACTTGATTCCCAAAATAGCACTACACTAGCAAGCTCAATAAATGAAGCCACCAAGAGAGTACAAAACCACCAACAGATTCATCCTAAGGTTTAAATCCCAATCCTATTCATGATCAAAATCAACACAAAGCTAGCTAAAAACCTAATCATCTCACCAGAGGAAAGACAATGACACCATGACATTGGAAACGATAGGAGATTTCGAGGGAAACACGAACGCGATAAGATCGGACGAAAATTAGAAGAACGCTAGAGGCAGGGAGCCAAAAGCTAGATATTGGATAGATATAGCTATGAAGATAGCCAAGCAAAGGAAAAGATAAGAGAAAACAATTTCCTAGGAATCGGGCTTAGTAGGAACTTGCATGAAAGAAAATGGAAAGGGATAATGGCACGAGAAAAAGGTTTAAGGTTTAATCCACAAAATTCCCTTTTCAAACTCAGGGCGATAGCAAAGCAACTCATCCCGATAACAAAGGTCTCTCACAAGGGACCATCGTACCACAAATCATCAAAGTAAGGTACACCTAGATTTAATAAATCGATTACAACCCAATTCATCCATCCCTTCATATAACACGGATTCCCAATTGCGGAATTGCAACTCAAGCATAGTAACATTCCTTTAGCTCAAATATTCAACACAACCTCAAAGGTTTCAAAAACAAAAAGACTAACAAGGAATTCTTCATACCAATCTCTTTTCAACTCCTATGGCCAACAAGGTAAAACACCATACAAAACATCATCATCAACATCCTAAGGCATCACCGTCATAGCTCATCTAATTAGATTCCACTGATGCCATAATCCTTAAGTAACATGGTTTAGTCTATCATAACGACTTACTACCTCAACCAAGTCTCCGATACCATGATATAAGATCATATTTCTAAATCCAAGAATTATAGCCAAGTACTTTTCCACCAAGCGTATACTCTAACACATAAACTAGAATCCACAAGAAGTCACTTAGTCTCAAAAGCATTTTACAACTCAAGGCATCATTCAAACACCTAAATTCAAAAGATTAAATCGCTAATGGGTTAAGAAGTCTTAGCCCACTCATTCAACCTTACACCATCAAATATCATGAACTATCCACACATTAGTCATGACAAGCATCAAGCATTAAAATCATCAAACTTATCTTACAACATTTCCTTAGAGTTACAACCAATCATCAATATAGGGTGAATTTAGATCTGCACCATTTTTCTCAAATCACAAAATTCATTCTAACAAACACTAATATTCCACAAAATTCAAAGTTCTTCCGACCAAGTACAATATGCCACAAACAAAAGGGTAAGGTGTCCACAAAAGGTCACATAAAGAAGTTGATGGTACAAATGGTAAGATGGAGGAAACTATCAAGAATAATTTCCAAGAGGCAAACAAGTTGGAAGAGAAAGAAGCACTCAGATAGAAGGAAGAGACCATGATAAATTAAGGACGAGAGAAAACATCGATAAGGAAGAAATACACTTCAATTAGGCTTGTCAATCTTCAATCTTCGGTAGCGGATACTTCTTCTAGGTAACACATGATCCACCTTAAGACGGTAGATACAAACAAACATAACATCATTCAACACAATCAACAAACAAGTGAGAACCTAACAAACATCAAGTACACCAAAGACTACCAACTTAGGTCCTTAAGTCTAGCCATCTCTCATTTATTATTTCAAGGTCAAGTAGTTTAAGTTTAGGGTTCACGTGTGTGCGTCGGGAGCGATAAAGCTCAAATACCAACTATGACAACCCTCGCGAATGCGAAAATAAAAACATAACAAGCATGTGAATTATAAAGCAGAAAATACGGTGTTTTTAAAACTTTTTACATGCAAGAAAGAAATACGAGGAATGTCAATAATTACAAACCAAATATAAAATACTACAAGAGACGTAGTCTCTCAAAATGTTATCCATGTCAAAGTGATTGGCAAACTAGCTAAATAACGTCTAGAGGTGATTCATCCAGGGGCAACGCCCGCTAGCTCACACCCGAACCCAAAATACCACAAGCAAAAAGCCATCCAATCAAGCAACCTGTTCATCCATGAAAAACATGAACGCCACAGTCAGTGGGGAGTAACTCCGGGTTCTCCCATCCATATCACATTTAACGTACATAGAAGGAAATACAAAAGTAAAATCATGCATATATGAATATACATGTGAAATACAATAAGAATAGATAGGCAATTCAATATATAAGAGTAAGAGCATATGAAGTACAAATCCGAATCCATCATGTTATACAAAGACTCGGGGAAGACACTCTTAGGCAACCGAATACGCTCACTAGGTCTTGCATCTCACCGTTAGCGGTATAAGTTTGATAAGATTGAGACTCAACAAACAAACCATGCCAAGTCATCCAATGATCAATCATATAATCATTCATCCAATCATAACGACACAATGACGACATCTCTCACGGTAAATGAAACGCACTAGCATCGTGTACATGGCAAGTATGATTAAAAGGCATCCACGAGATAAGACGTTTCCCTGAACGCATACACGATTCAATTCATTTTGTATATGTAGACTAATTTGCCTTCGGTAGGACGACGATAATATACGGTCCTAGTCTAAACCTGGCCATACCTCTCGAATAAGACGTGTTCCCGATTCGACATGTGGTAAGAACGTTCCACATCCAAGACTAGGTCAACATAGACGCTGAGTACCCCAAATCCGGTGAGAACAATTCACTATTCACAAAGAGGGCGGGAAAAGAGCACAACCTCATACAAGCGGTAGTCTACATGCAAACACCAACCCCTCGGCAAGTACACACTTTTGAACGGTCGGGTCATCACGCATACGTTCGCCTCCCAACAACGTCGTCGTATGCCCACCTAACACATGCAATTAAGCAGTAGGTACCTCCCGTTCCGACATTCCAGCCTTACGAACGTGGAGGTACCCAATGAGAATGAGAGGCAAAGCAACATACAAAATAGTGCAAACCGTATCATTTGTAAAAACCGACTCAAAGTAGACATCCAAATAACCCGTCACAAACATGTGAATAGGGAATTCTATAAACTTAACTATGATAAAAATGAATCAATACATGATACATAAGCATTAGAACAAGTTTATGAAGCATAATAAATAAAAACATAGATCACCTCTCCAAAACAACGTTGTTTGGAACCCAACGAAAACAAGGGTCCACTTCAAACAGTGATAACTATAGTTCTAGACATGCAAATGCAGAAATTTTAAATGGAGGTGATAGCTTATCCTCTTACGGTTCCAACGGGATGTCACAAGCTCAAAACAAGCAAGTAACGAAGGAGATATGATTATTTTACGAAAAGGGGTCAGTGTAGGAAAACTGCAGTCGGCCGCGCCTAACGCAGCCTGCGTCACCACGACGCAGCCTGCGTCACCACGACGCAGCCTGCATCCTACGACGCAGCCTACGTCCCATACGAGATTCAGGAACGATCAAAACCAACATGTTATCAACAACCAAAAATCCTCATTTATCATAACAAACCATCAATTCACATATCAATTAACCACTAACAACAACCAACAACAACAACACAAGTCCTAAGCATACTAACCATAATCTAAATACGATTACTAGCCTAGAAAACACATAAAACACGTAAATGATATCGAGTAACCCTTCACCGTTACCTTTTCGCGTCTTTAAACGGTTTCTAAACCTTCCTAGTCTCCACCTACATACAATTAGATAATAAAAGATGAATATCATTCACCTTGATAAAGACGGATAATTTAAAAAGCGAGAAAGACGGTAATTTTCTTACCAATACGGATAGAGGAAGCTAAGAGGGGAAGAATAAGACGAACTTACGTGAATTTGAACAAGAAATGAGCGAGGTACGACGATTCTAAGATTGGATGAAAATGGAGGCAAGGATTGGGTTTCTTAGAGAAGAAGAAATGTTTGCATTGTGTTGAATGAATTAGGTTAGGGTTTGAGGGAGTATATGAAGGAGTATGAGTGGAAAGTCAAGAAAAGTCAAAGACGGCTCAAAAGTCAAGAAAAATTCAAAGACGGCTCAAGACGGGTTTTACTTGAAAACTCGCGGAAATTCCAAATACGAACTCGGAAATTCTAAATTCGACTCGAAACATTAAATTCTAAATTAAAACTTAAATTCGCTGAAAAGTATCCGTAAAATATTTTCACTATAAAAATAGGGTACATTTTCGGGTGTTACAAATTCCCTATAAGTGAACTAAGTCGGCGAATTTTAAATAACGTTGAATTGACAATCGAGAAATAAAAATGCATGTTGGCGATTTTGGCATGAGCGGAAAACATAAACAAGCAATTAACAATTGATAAATCCTAGTATGGCCACCTAGCTAATATTATTAACTAGTTGATTACAAAATCGGAAACCAACTCCTTGGTCCCTTGCCTCTTCATGGAAAAAACTCCAAAATGACACCGTCTTTTGGAACACCGACTTCGGAAAACTCCGTCTTCATAATAAATAATTACAAAAATACAAATGAATACATAGCAAATTCCTATTATACATTTGATCTATAAAATGAAATTATTAATTATTACAAAACGGCGATACGAGATCGCAATAAATTACAACAGAATCGGTATTCCCTTACATTACGGGTAATACCGATTAAAAATAATCTAGGCCACACTAGGTACAACTTGCATTAACATAAATAAATGATAATCATTCATTCAACATAAACAACATAAATAAAATGCTGTAAAATTCATGCCAAAATCACCCTAAACACTTGTCATGCTCATTCTAGCTCGGTTTTATGGATTTTTTCGATTTTTAACCATTAAAAATTCAATAATCAACACTTAAATCGTATTTAAGCTCAAAATATATATATAATCTGATTTAGAACTCAAAATTAGTCCCCACTAATTTTGTTTGTGTTTAATTAGTTTGATTTGATCGTATTTGCTAAATATAGAGGTTTAATCATAACATTTATGAAATAAATCCAAAATTTGAAACCAAAAACTTGTACATTCTGGAATATTTCCAGGAACTCCAAAAATAAAACATTTGCCCAAAAAATTTAAAATTAATTTAATGAACAAATAACTTTGTATTTAACGGTTTTATCAATAAAAAACCATTAAATATAGTAAAACAGTGAAACAAATTATAAAATTTCACCAACATGATATAAATCAGAAAGTAAAATGTACCAAAAAGTGTCATGACCAGAACAGGACGTTTCAATTTTATGAACATTATAATCTCATATTATCGACTTTCATCTCATAAAAATCAATAAACATGCAATACTTAAATAAAAATCATGAAATTTTACATAGAGTATTTAAGACATGCATGTGAGATTATCTTAAAATTTCATGGCCAGAATCAACATGCAACTATTTTTAGTTAACTTTTAACATAAAATTTGCATGTTAACTCGGTTTAAAAGGCATAAATCATAATAAATAGCAAATAAATCCGTAAAATCACCAAATTTGACCACAAACATTGAAGTAAGTAGTTATGCATGTACCAAAAAGTTTTGTCCAAATAAAATTTAAATTTAAATTTTTGATTTTATTGGTTATCTTATAACTTTAACAAAAATGCCCAAAATGAACATGCATGCTACAAGCTAGCTCTGATACCACATGAAATTCCATAGACCCTAATTAGACTCCTCTAATTAGTTACTAATTAACTTGTTAATTTAGTATTTAATGATCTATGTAACATGCATGCAAATATAAAGGCATAAATAAACATAAGATGAAATTTCCTTACATTGAGAAATTTCGGCTTAAATGGGCACAATAAGAAACTCCTTTTCTTATTGTTCTTGAGCTAAAAATAATAGGAGGAACCTTCTTAAATGAACTTTCAATGTAGAAAGTCTCCTTCAAACATGCATCCAAGACTAACCCAAACAATCACTATAATTTTAGACTAGAAAAATATAGTGATAAGTAGTGACTAATATTAGATTT
>JAIUZE010016129.1:0-12589 GCA_022085475.1 Heliosperma pusillum | reverse complement strand
AATTCATGACGATCTTATTAAATGCAATAAAGGCTTGGGTAGTGATTATACCATGTATTCATTTATTACAACCTTGTGAATTGTTTTTCCCTTCAATTCGACATTATTCCTAATAGCATGAATTCAACTACATACATTTCTAGATCTTTATCTAGTGTTGGGCACTTTAACTTGAAAGTGTGGGAAATATCGGTATACTTCCCTTTAAATAATTCGGATTATAATGAAATTATAACTATATGAATTTCTAGTCATAAATGAAATTGCATAATATAAAACAAGAGATTAAGAAATAACCTTCGATCCTAGTAAAAGGCCTAAGAACAAATAACAAAGTAGGTATTCTCCTAATCGTTGCACCCAAGATGGTTCAAGAAATGCCTTCGTCGTGCTAGAACGAATACCCAAAAATTACTTCTAATTTTGTGTGTATATTGATGATGAATATGAAGATGAATGAGAGAGTTAAAAATCAGAATTTTTCTTCTCTTTTTCACCCTTGTGTGCCGTGAGATTGGGGTTCAATTAGGGTTTTTAGAAAAACAAATTTTTCTCCATTTATTACTCCCTCAAACCGTGAGATTGGGAGGAAAAATAAAAAACCCTAGTTTCCTTATTCCTCTCAACCTATATAAGGTAGTTCTCATCTCATTTAATATGTACATCATGTAATATGTCTTCTAATTATTACTAGTAATGGACCGTCACATAAACCGAGTAATGCCGGACCAATACACTATAATAATATCGTGTAATACATATCCGCCAACTTAAATATAACAGTTTACATTTAGTTTAGACCAACATTATATACATTGATTAAATATAACATTTTATATTCAATTACCAGCTAACATTATTTAATCGTAAGTAAATAATCGTATCATCATCTCATTGACTAACCTTTTAGTCAAATACATCGACTAACCTTTTAGTCATTTAATAAGGCATCTATATGATTATTTTCTCAAATAATCACATCTCTCAAAAACACATCCTTTAGGTGTGACTTTTAGGGATCAGTTGATCACCGCCATCTGTATAACAATAACGTCAAACTTATCTAGCAAGCCAACCGTTATCGATAAACGTTAATCAACTGATTATAATACAAAGTATACCCTGTGAACCTTAGCTGTTATCACACTAACTGTGGAGGACACTAGCTCCAACAATCTCACACTTGTCCTTACAAGTATATGTGCGATAACCGATTCTCATATCCTTAATTTCTCCCACTCAATGTAAAACAATTTGCAAAGTCCGCATTCACAAAGGTCGTATTCTACAAGTGATCAGTATCAAGAGTGGTTTTCCCGACTAGAGAGTAACTCAACTGATAAACGAGTCATTATTCGAGCATGGCCATGCATTTCAGTTACTACTCCTCGAGTGGCCCTGAGAAATAACAAAACCTGATAAAGGGTTGGATATTTTCCTCAACTCGAATCCTGCAGATGTAAGCACAGTATAAAATGACCCAGTAAAAATCTGCTTGGCCTCCTGTTACGGTCGACCGTGAGAAAGAAACCAAAGTCACCCTAAAACTGCCTTAATCATAAGAGACAGTCGATAGTCAAAAGAATCGACTCTAGGAACACTATGGACGTCCAATCCATGACCTGGCACCGAATGTTGTTAAACATTTAGGACTCCATAACGTCGTCACGAAATATAATGTCCTACGAGGTATACTTATAACTCGTATTTGTGATCGATCAGTCAACAATTTGACTTATGGCTCGTTGAATCCACCATCAATCGACTTAACAATATTATATCCAGAGTTATCAGCTCATGTAGGCGATTACGGACCAAAACACATATAATGTTATTCAATTCACTTTGTGGTGTTCAATGTTGTCCATACAATCCACATGAAAAACAAAATATGAAAACAATACGATGAAGTTATTATTAGTATATGAAAAAGATGTAACTAATTCATACAAACAACTAATACAACTCAGGAACACGATTAATTCCCATGGAAGTAACGTGCCCTACATGCTTATCATGTCTTAACGGTTTAGTGAGAGGATCTGCTATGTTATCATCCGTAGCAATCTTGTCTATCACTATCTCCTTTTGCTCCACGTAATCTCTGATCATGTGAGGCTTCCGAAGTACATGTCTAGATTTGTTACTAGACTTAGGCTCCTTAGCCTGGAAGATGGCACCTCTATTATCACAATAGATGGTGATCGGGTCATTCGAACTAGGAACTATGTCAAGTCCTTGTAAGAATTGACGCATCCATATAGCTTTCTTTGCAGCCTCTGAAGCGGCATAGTACTCGGACTCAGTCGTAGAATCTGCTATAACACTCTGCTTGGAGCTTTTCCAGCTGACCGCAGCGCCATTAAGAGTAAATACGAATCCAGACTGAGATTTCGCGTCATCCCGATCCGTTTGGAAGCTAGCATCTGCGTAACCGGTTGCGCAAAGCTCAGTCTCTCCTCCATAAGTCAATACCCAATCCTTAGTCCTCCGTAGGTACTTAAGGATATTTTTAACAGCCATCCAGTGTGTTTCACCTGGATTGCCTTGGTACCGACTGGTCATACTCAAAGCATATGCCACGTCTGGCGTGTGAATATCATGGCATACATGATCGATCCTATAGCTGATGCATAAGAAATTCGACTCATGCGCTCAACCTCTTCAGATGTCTTGGGTGCCTGAGCTTTACTCAAATGCATCCCAGACGTCATAGGAAGATACCCCTTCTTGGAGTTGGTCATGCTGAACCTTTCAAGAATCTTATCTATGTAAGACTCCTGACTGAGTGATAACATCCGTCGTGATCTATCTCTGTAGATACGGATTCCCAATATGCACTGTGCCTCGCCCAGATCTTTCATCTGGAAATGGTTCTTTAACCATACCTTAACAGAAGATAAGAGAGGAATATCATTCCCTATCAAGAGTATGTCATCGACATACAATATCAAGAAAACGATTTTAATCCCACTCGACTTGACATATAAGCATGGTTCCTCAACTGATCGAGTGAAACCATTATCTTTTATGACTTGGTCGAAACGATGATTCCAACTCCGAAAAGCTTGCTTAAGTCCATAAATGGAACGCTTAAGCTTGCACACTTTCTTAGGATTTTTAAGGTCAATTAAACCTTCGGGTTTTACCATGTACAACTCCTCCTCCAAATAACCGTTTAAGAAGGCGGTTTTCACTTCCATCTGCCAAATTTCATAGTCATGAAAAGCGGCAATCGCTAAGATTATCCGAATGGAACGCAGCATGACTACGGGTGCAAATATTTCATCATAATGCAATCCTTGCACTTGAGCAAAACCTTTTGCCACTAGTCGTGCCTTATAGGTGTCATGTTGTCCCTCTACGGAATGCTTTATCTTGTAAAGCCATTTGCACTGAAGAGGCTGAACCTTATCAGGCAAATCAACTAGATCCCATACGTCATTCTCATACATAGAGTCCATCTCGGATTGCATGGCCTCAAGCCATAGCTTTGAGTCGGAACAGGTCATGGCTCTTTTATAGGTAGCGGGTTCGTTACTCTCTAGGAGCAAAACATCATCTCTATCGTTCTCCTCGACCATACCAATATATCTGTCTGGAGGTATGGAGACTCTACCCGACCTTCTCGGTTCGTCATGAATATTAACAGCAGCAGAAGATGAAGGAACATCTTCCTCAATCGGTTGCTCGGTTGTTGGTTCTTGAATCTTCGACAGATCGAAGGTTCTATCACTCGTCTTGTTCTCGAGAAATTCTTTCTCTAGAAACTTCGCACTAGCCGTAACAAAAACACGTTGTTCGGTAGGCGAATAAAAGTAATGACCAAACATTCCTTTTGGATAACCAATAAAGTATGTCTTGACCGATCGCGGGCCGAGCTTATCCTCGTGTCTCCACTTGACATAAGCCTCGCAGCCTCAAACCCGAATAAAGGACAAGTTAGGGACTGTTCCCTTCCACATTTCAAATGGAGTCTTGTCAACAGCTTTAGACGGACTTCGGTTAAGTATAAGAGCAGCTGACAAAAGAGCATAGCCTCACAATGAATCAGGCACTACCGTGTGACTCATCATGGATCGAACCATATCAAGTAATGTTCGATTTCTCCGTTCGGACACACCATTTAATTGAGGTGTTCCAGGTGGAGTTAACTGTAATACTACACCACAATTTTTAAGGTGTTGATCAAACTCATTTGAAAGATATTCGCCACCACGATCTGAACGAAGTGCTTTAATCTTTCTTCCCAGTTGGTTTTCAACCTTATTCTGGTATTCCTTGAACTTTTCAAAGGACTCACTTTTATGCTTCATTAAGTAGACATATCCGTATCTCTTCACATGTACGTGTGTGGAAAGTGATAAAATATTCTAGCCATTCATAGCGTTGATTGACATAGGCCAACACATCCGTTTATGAGTCCTAATAGGTCAACAGCGCGCATTCCAACACCTTTGAAGGAAATTCGAGTCATTTTGCCTATGAGACATGATTCACACGTGCCAAAAGATTCATAGTCAAATGGGGATATAGTCCCATTGTCAATGAGCTTCTTCACGCGTTTTTCATTTATGTGTCCCATACGGCAATGCCATAGATAGGTTTGATCTTTGTCACCAACCTTTACCTTTTTATTACTCACATGCGATATATCTGTGGTTTGATCTAAAACATAAATCCCATTCATGGAAACGCTTTACCATAAATCATTTCTTTAAAAGAGAAAATACAACTATTATCCTTTATAACAAATGAAAAACCGTCTTTATCGAGTACGGAAACAGAAATAATGTTTTTAGATAAACTGGGTACATAATAACAGTTATTTAAAAATAACTCAAATCCACTCGGGAGTTGGATTACATATGTTCCCACTGAAACGGCAGCTACTCTTGCCCCATGCCCCACTCGCAGGTCCACATCACCCTTTTCGAGAGTTTTGATGTTTCTTAGGCCCTGCAAATGATTACACAGATGAGAACCACAACCAGTATCAAGTACCCAAGTTCCGAAACTTGCATGGTTAATCTCAATCATCTGAATAAAATAGACATACCAACAGGATTGACTCGGCCTGCTTTACGTCTTCAGCATACACGGGACAGTTCGCCTCAATGCACAGTCTTTGTGGCAATGGTGGCACTCCATGTACCATAATTACGATAACACATCTACTAAGGCACACTAAGACAATACAAAATTACAACCTTGTAAAAATACCAAAATAACCATTCATCCCTTTCATTCATTCATTCAACCAAATAAAAGGCATCAACAAAATACATTAAACTTCAAGACATAATTCATTAATTATGATGATTAATTTATCCAAACCACCTTTAAAATGATCAAAATTATGTGACAATTCCTTAATTGCACACAACAATTTTAATCAATCATAATCCAATTTAATTCATATTATCGGGTATAACATAAATTAAATTCAACATTATTTTAAACCTTTTTAAAATAATAGGGTATCTATCATTGTGAAATTTTTCACAACAACAAACAACATACATTATCTTTATAATGCAATAAACAAAAAAAAATCACTATTCACGGATGAACAGAGTCCGTGAACAGTACCAGGTACCAAAAAAAAAAATATTTAATTTTTTTTTCTCTCGTTTAAAAAAAACAAAACAAACCCTAATTTTATGAACAGTAGCCGTAGCCACGGTGAACAGTAAAAAAAAAAGATACAAATTAATCCTTTTAATATTATCATGCTAATAAAACTAGATTGCTACAAACATTCAACATCTAATCATTATTAAGCATTGATACAAACTAGATGATTCAAATTAACCTTTTAAAATGAATATCTAAATCATGATTAATCGATTATCAAAATACTCAACCAATCATAATAGTTTTGTATATTCATACCGAAAAATTTAGCACAATGAATGTTCTTTAACATCCAATTCAAATTCCATTTTCATTTCAATTTAATCATCATTAAATCAAAACATCAACTAATTCATTATATTATTATCTTAACACATTAAAACAACAACATATATGAATCAAAAATGGAACACTAAAAAAAAACAACTCACGGCTCAAAAAAAATTTCTCGGCCAAAATAAAAAATTACAACTCTATGAATAATATAAAACTCTGATACCACTTGTGGGAAGTATCGGTATACTTCCCTTTAAATTTTCGGATTATAATGAAATTATAACTTTATAAATTTCTAGTCATAAATGAAATTGCATAATATAAAACAAAAGATTAAGAAATAACCTTCGGTCCTAGTAAAAGGCCTAAGAACAAATATCAAAGTAGGCATTCTCCTAATCGTTACACCCAAGATGGTTCAAGAAATGCCTTCGTCGTGCTAGAACGAATACCAAAAAATTATTACTAATTTTGTGTGTATAATGATGATGAATATGGAGATGAATGAGAGAGTTAAAAATAAGAATTTTTCTTCTCTTTTCACCCTTGTGCCGTCACAATTAGAGTCAATTAGGGTTCATAGAAAAACTTCTTTTTCTCCCTATATGTGCCGTGAGATAAAGAGGAAAGAAGGAAAAAAAACAAAAACCCTAGTTTCCTTATTTCCCTGAACCTATATTAGGTAGTTAGCATATATCATTTAATATGTACATAATGTAATATGTATTCTAATTATTATTAGTAATGGACCGTCACATAAACTGAGTAATGCCGGACCAATACACTATAATAATATCGTGTAACACATATCCGCCAACTTAAATATAACAGTTTACATTTAGTTTAGACCAACATTATATACATTGATTAAATATAACATTTTATATTCAATTACCAGCTAACATTATTTAATCGTTATTAAATAATCGTATCATCATCACATTGACTAACCTTTTAGTCAAATACATCGACTAACCGTTTAGTCATTTAATAAGGCATCAATATGATTATTTTCTCCAAAAATCACATCTCTCAAACCCATCCTTTAGGGGTGACTTTTAGGGATCAGTTGATCACCGCCATCTGTATGACAATAACGTCAAACTTATCTAGCAAGCCAACCGTTATCGATAAACGTTAATCAATTGATTATAATACAAAGTATACCCTATAAACCTTAGCTGTTATCACACTAACAGTGGAGGACACTAGCTCCAACAATCTCCCACTTGTCCTTACAAGTGTATGTGCGATAACCGATTCTCATATCCTTAAATTTCTCCCACTCAATGTAAAACAATTTGCAAAGTCCGTATTCACAAAGGTCGTATTTTACAAGTGATCAGTATCAAGAGTGGTTTTCCCGACTAGAGAGTAACTCAACTGATAAACGAATCATTATTCGAGCATGGCCATGCATTTCAGTTACTACTCCTCGAGTGGCCCTAAGAAATAACAAAACCTGATAAAGGGTTGGATATTTTCCTCAACTCGAATCTTGCAGATGTAAGCACAGTATGAAATGACCCAGTAAAAATCTGCTTGGCCTCCTGTTACGGTCGACCGTGAGAAAGAAACCAAAGTCACCCAAAAACTGCCTTAATCTCAAGAGACAGTCGATAGTCAAAAGAATCGACTCTAGGAACACTATGGACGTCCAATCCACGACCTGGCACGGAATGTTGTTAACCATTTAGGACTCCATAACGTTGTCACGAATTACAATGTCCTACGAGGTATCCTTATAACTCGTATTTGTAATCGATCAGTCAACAGTTTGAATTATGGCTCGTTGAACCCACCATCAATCGATTTAACAATATAATAGCCAGAGTTATCAGCTCATGTAGGCGATTACGGACCAAAACACATATAATGTTATTCAGTTCACTTTGTGGTGTTCAATGTTGTCCATACAATCCACATTAAAACAAAATATGAAAACAATACGATGAAGTTATTATTATTATATGAAAAAGATGTATCTAATACATACATAACAGCTAATACAACTCAGGAACACGTTTAATTCCCATGGAAATAACGTGCCCTACATGCTTATCATGTCTTAACGGTTTAGTGAGAGGATTTGCTATGTTATCATCCGTAGCAATCTTGTCTATCACTATCTCCTTTTTCTCCACGTAATCTCTGATCATGTGAGCCTTCCGAAGTACATGTCTAGATTTGTTGCTAGACTTACGCTCCTTAGCTTGGAAGATGGCACCTCTATTATCAAAATAGATGGTGATCGGGTCATTCGAACTAGGAACTATGGCAAGTCCTTGTAAGAATTGACGCATCCATGTAGCTTCCTTTGCAGCCTCTGAGGCGGCATAGTACTCGGACTCAGTCGTAGAATCTGCTATAACACTCTGCTTGGAGCTTTTCCAGCTGACCGCAGTGCCATTAAGAGTAAATACGAATCCAGACTGAGATTTCGAGTCATCCCGATCCGTTTGGAAGCTAGCATCTGCGTAACCGGTTGCGCAAAGCTGAGTCTCTCCTCCATAAGTCAATACCCAATCCTTAGTCCTCTGTAGGTACTTAAGGATGTTTTTTACAGCCATCCAGTTTGTTTCACCTGGATTGCCTTGGTACCGACTGGTGATACTCAAAGCATATGCCACGTCTGGACGTGTGCATATCATGGCATATATGATCGATCCTATAGCTGATGCATAAGGAATTCGACTCATGCGCTCAACCTCTTTAGATGTCTTGGGTGCCTGAGCTTTACTCAAATGCATCCCAGACGTCATTGGAAGATACCCCTTCTTGGAGTTGGTCATGCTGAACCTTTCAAGAATCTTATCTATATAAGACTTCTGACTGAGTGATAACATCCGTCGTGATCTATCTCTGTAGATACGGATTCCCAATATGCGCTGGGCCTCGCCCAGATCTTTCATCTGGAAATGGTTCTTTAACCATACCTTAACCGAAGATAAGAGAGGAATATCATTCCCTATCAAGAGTATGTCATCGACATACAATATCAAGAAAACGATTTTACTCCCACTCGACTTGACATATAAGCATGGTTCCTCAACCGATCGAGTGAAACCATTTGCTTTTATGACTTGGTCGAAACGATGATTCCAACTCCGAAAAGCTTGCTTAAGTCCATAAATGGAACGCTTAAGCTTGCACACTTTCTTAGGATTTTTAGGGTCTATGAAACCTTCGGGTTGTACCATGTACAACTCTTCCTCCAAATAACCGTTTAAGAAGGCGGTTTTCACGTCCATCTGCCAAATTTCATAGTCATGAAAAGCGGCAATCGCTATGATTATCCGAATGGAACGCAGCATGACTGCGGGTGCAAAAATTTCATCATAATGCAATCCTTGCACTTGAGTGAAACCTTTTGCCACTAGTCGTGCCTTATAGGTGTGTGGTTGTCCCTCTACAGAATGCTTTATCTTGTAAAGCCATTTGCACTGAAGATGCCGAACTTTATCAGGCAAATCAACTAGATCCCATACGTCATTCTCATAGATAGAGTCCATCTCGGATTGCATGGCCTCAAGCCATAGCTTTGAGTCGGAACAGGTTATGGCTCCTTTATAGGTAGCGGGTTCGTTACTCTCTGGGAGCAAAACATCGTTTCTATCGTTCTCCTCGACCATACCAGTGTATCTGTCTGGAGGTATGGAGACTCTACCCGACCTTCTAGGTTCCTCAGGAATATTAACCGCAGCAGAAGATGAAGTAACATCTTCCTCCATCGGTTGCTCAGTTGTTGGTTCTTGAATCTCCGACAGATCGAAGGTTCTATCACTCGTCGTGTTCTCGAGAAATTCTTTCTCTAGAAACTTCGCACTAGCCGCAACAAAAACACGTTGTTCGGTAGGCGAATAAAAGTAATGACCAAACATTCCTTTTGGATAACAAATAAAGTATGTCTTGACCAATCGCGGGCCGAGCTTATCCTCGTGTCTCCACTTGACATAAGCCTCGCAGCCCCAAACCCGAATAAAGGACAAGTTAGGGACTGTTCCCTTCCACATTTCAAATGGAGTCTTGTCAACAGCTTTAGACGGACTTCAGTTAAGTATAAGAGCAGCTGACAAAAGAGCATAGCCCCACAATGAATCAGGCACTACCGTGTGACTCATCATGGATCGAACCATATCAAGTAATGTTCGATTTCTCCGTTCGGACACACCATTTAATTAAGGTGTTCCAGGTGGAGTTAACTGTAGTACTACACAACATTTTTTAAGGTGTTGATCAAAGTCATTCGAAAGATATTTGCCACCACGATTTGAACGCAGTGCTTTAATATTTCTACCCAGCTGGTTTTCAACCTTATTCTGGTATTCCTTGAACTTATCAAAGGACTCACTTTTGTGCTTCATTAAGTAGACATGTCCATATCTACTGAAATCGTCCGTGAAAGTGATAAAATATCTATAGCCATCTCTAGCGTTGATTGACATAGGTCCACACACATCAGTATGTATGAGTCCTAATAGATCAGCAGCGCGCATTCCAACACCTTTGAAGGAAATTCGAGTCATTTTGCCTATGAGACATGATTCACACGTGTCAAATGATGCATAGTCAAATGGGGAGATAGTCCCATTGTCAATGAGCTTCTTCACGCGTTTTTCATTTATGTGTCTCATACAGGCATACAGCAATGCCATAGATAGGTTTGATCTTTGTCACCAACCTTTACCTTTTTATTACTCACATGCAATATATCTGTGGTTTGATCTAAAACATAAATCTCATTCATGGAAACTGCTTTACCATAAATCATTTTGTTAAAAGAGAAAATACAGCTATTATCCTTTACTATAAATGAAAAACCGTCCTTATCGAGTACGGAAACAGAAGTAATGTTTTTAGATAAACTGGGTACATAGTAACAGTTATTTAAAAATAACTCAAAACCACTCGGGAGTTGGATTACATATCTTCCCACTTAAACGGCAGCTACTCTTGCTCCATTCCCCACTCGCAGGTCCACATCACCTTTTTTCGAGAGTTATGATGTTTCTTAGGCCCTGCAAATGATTACACAGATGAGAACCACAACCAGTATCAAGTACCCAAGTTCCGAAACTTGCATGGTTAATCTCAATCATATGAATAAAATATGACATACCAACAGGAGTGACTCGGCCTGCTTTTACGTCTTCAGCATACACGGGACAGTTCCGCCTCCAATGCCCAGTCTTGTGGCAATGGTGGCACTCCATGTTACCATCATTACGATAACACAATCTACTAAGGCCACACTAAGCAATACAAATTACAACCTCTTGTAAAAATACCAAAATAATCCATTCATCCATTCATCCATTCATTCATTCATTCAACAAAATAAAATGCATCAACAAAATAAATTAAACCTTCAAGACATAATTCATTAATTATGATGATTAATTTATCCAAACCACCTTTAAAATGATCAAAATTATGTGACAATTCCTTAATTGCACACAACAATTTTAATCAACCATAATCCAATTTAATTCATATTATCGGGTATAACATAAATTAAAATCAACATTATTTTAAACCTTTTTAAAATAATAGGGTATCTATCATTGTGAAATTTTTCACAACAACAAACAACATACATTATCTTTATAATGCAATAAACAAAAAAAAATCACTATTCACGGATGAACAGAGTCCGTGAACAGTACCAGGTACCAAAAAAAAAAATATTTAATTTTTTTTTCTCTCGTTTAAAAAAAACAAAACAAACCCTAATTTTATGAACAGTAGCCGTAGCCACGGTGAACAGTAAAAAAAAAAGATACAAATTAATCCTTTTAATATTATCATGCTAATAAAACTAGATTGCTACAAACATTCAACATCTAATCATTATTAAGCATTGATACAAACTAGATGATTCAAATTAACCTTTTAAAATGAATATCTAAATCATGATTAATCGATTATCAAAATACTCAACCAATCATAATAGTTTTGTATATTCATACCGAAAAATTTAGCACAATGAATGTTCTTTAACATCCAATTCAAATTCCATTTTCATTTCAATTTAATCATCATTAAATCAAAACATCAACTAATTCATTATATTATTATCTTAACACATTAAAACAACAACATATATGAATCAAAAATGGAACACTAAAAAAAAACAACTCACGGCTCAAAAAAAATTTCTCGGCCAAAATAAAAAATTACAACTCTATGAATAATATAAAACTCTGATACCACTTGTGGGAAGTATCGGTATACTTCCCTTTAAATTTTCGGATTATAATGAAATTATAACTTTATAAATTTCTAGTCATAAATGAAATTGCATAATATAAAACAAAAGATTAAGAAATAACCTTCGGTCCTAGTAAAAGGCCTAAGAACAAATATCAAAGTAGGCATTCTCCTAATCGTTACACCCAAGATGGTTCAAGAAATGCCTTCGTCGTGCTAGAACGAATACCAAAAAATTATTACTAATTTTGTGTGTATAATGATGATGAATATGGAGATGAATGAGAGAGTTAAAAATCAGAATTTTTCTTCTCTTTTCACCCTTGTGCCGTCACAATTAGAGTCAATTAGGGTTCATAGAAAAACTTCTTTTTCTCCCTATATATGCCGTGAGATAAAGAGGAAAGAAGGAAAAAAAACAAAAACCCTAGTTTCCTTATTTCCCTGAACCTATATTAGGTAGTTA
>JAIUZE010016125.1:0-16811 GCA_022085475.1 Heliosperma pusillum | reverse complement strand
GGAAAATTACCCTATGAAAAAGTGCCAAAGGCTGTTTATATATTATGGAGTATATATGTTTAGAAATAGGGTAAAATTAGTCAAACATAATTCTTATCTTATACGGAGTACTAATCTTAAATAAAATAAATAGATAATGTTTACCTAAGCCTAAGTATAATCACATGAAACGTGCATAATGATAACTTCTGGTTGTATAATAACATTATATGATGTATATATATAATAATGCTAATTAGATATTACGTACATTGGTGGTGTTTGTCTTAGAGTGAAAAGGTTAAATTTTGCAATTTTGCACTAATAGACAAACACCACCAATGTACGTAATATCTAATTAGCATTATTATATATATACATCATATAATGTTATTGAATTGATATCTCTTATTATATATTGTATTTTAATATAAAATACTAATAAGAGTTTTAATTTTGTTGGAGACTCTAATATTGCTAGAAACACAACTTTTAATGTGGGAGCTCTAAAGTCATTCATCGTTGTTGAACTCTCTAATATTGCTCAAAAAATTCCTGTTATAATTATATAGAATGATTTATCTTATTTTAATCATCTCACCCAAAACAATACCTATTTTAATCACCTCACCTCACAATAATACCCAACAATACATCCCTCTCTCCAATCACCTCATTCAACCACAATAATTTACCTTATTTAATCAATTTTCCTTAAATTTTGTGTCAAAAGGGATTGGAGAATGTTAACTTGAACAGCAGGGAGTATAATATAGGGAACCATTATTGTACTATTCGTCCACGTTCTTTGTAATGACGACATAATAATCAAAACCATATAACTTTATCCAATTTTGTTATTGAAGTTATGACTTGTTTTTTTTTTGTCTAGACTACCCGGTTTAGTCTGGATTTGAGCCGGGTACGACTATTAGGGTAGTAAAGTTCTCACTCATGAATTTTAACACTAAGCCTAAACACGAGAAATCTGGTTCAATTTAAACGCTAGTTGATCTAAATGCTCATGGATTTAAAGTGATGAGTTAGTGATAAGTGGCAATCATAATCAAATGATTGAAATCCACGTCAAAGCGGATATTGGCAAACAAAATTGGATAAAGTTTAGGATTAGACTTCTCTAATATATGTATCACGCTTGTATCAATTAATCCTATTTTGTATATAAACACACAGTTCTACATCAAGACATTCACAATCTCTCCCTTATTTCGTGGCTTTTCCGTTTCACTTTCTCCTTCCTTAACTTGTTTATTTCCCAACGTAAGCTCTCTCCCTCTATTACTCTGATCCCTCCTCTTTTATTTCTTACATTTAGTTGAGTAATATTTTTATTTCATATGATTGTTTTGATGTGGGTGTGTTTTTATTTGATGGATTTCTCAATCAAATGATATTCTCTTAATTTGATTCTGCATCTTCATAAACATCTCAACTTCTTACAAAGTCAGTTTTTTGTTTAAATTATACTCTATCAATCTGTCTCACTCGTTTGTTTACCTTCGATTAAAATATTAGAACGGACAGGACAAGTACGTCTTTGTTTCATGGAATTTATATGATTACTGTCTTTATTCACCTTTCTGGTTATATTCTGGGTTTAAAGTCTTTAATTTGCTGTTAATGGAATCACAGATTTCATGTGCATGGTATATATTGTCACGAGTATATTGGTGGTGTGAATTAATTGTTCTTGAATTTTTAGTTTGCTTTGTTTCCTCTTTTTAACTGCTCAAGTATGCTTCTTTCCGTCTCAATCTTTTTTTTTTTATCTTTGATCACAATATCCCTCACTTGAGACAAATGAAGTAGTTGTTTACCTTTTTATTCTTTTGCGAGTTTTATTAAATATTTTAATAAAAGGTAAACAAATAGGTGAAAGTATTTCCTAATGAAAGACTGTTGTAAATAAAAGTGAGCTAAATGGTATTAAAGATAGTACCTTTATCTTTAAGATCATGATGTTTTGTTAATGTTTTGTGTAAACTAATTTCATATTGTTATCTACCTATTGACTTGTCCTGTAAGCTCATCTACGAAGTTGTTAATTTAAAAAGGATTCTTCATCTGGGTTTATGTAATTGTTTTCTAAGATGGTATTTAACTTTGTTGAGTGCAGAACTGCGGGTGAAACTAAGAGCACAATGCGTGTCCAGACGAGTCTTTTGCTTCTGTTTTGTTTAACTTTGGTTTCGTCTAAAGTGGTAAACTGGCTTGGAACTTCACTTTTTTTTTTTTTCATAATGGGCCATCTAGCTCAAACTAACTAGTGTAGGTTATAATCTATTTTTGACCTGGTACGTAGTTAGCAGTTGGCCCGCCAACCTGTCCAGCTGAGGATACTGGATGCGGTGACGATGAATGGCAGGGAGAATTCTTCCCTGGAATTCCCAAGATTAATTATGAGGTAGGCAATTACTTGGCTGAAATTTGAGTGAAAACAAGGAGGATGATAAAGGAGTCTCCTTTGCTTATTAAAGCACTTGATGTGAAGAATAAGGAGTTACGACTTATGATCATTGTATTTTGCTGATATTAGGGACCAAAGAGTAAGAATTATCTGGCGTATAAGTACTACAACGCTGAAGAGGAAATCCTAGGGAAAAAAATGAAGGTTGGATTTGCAGATGCTTAATCAATCGAGTTGCCGCTTATGTTGTATTATAAGGTTCTAACAATCACTATTGATCGAACCTACAGGATTGGCTTAGATTCAGTGTAGCCTTTTGGCATACATTTCGTGGAACTGGAGCTGACCCATTTGGTGCTCCAACAAAGTTTTGGCCGTGGGAAGATGGCACCAATTCATTGGCCATGGCTAAGAGAAGAAGTAAGATAGGCCTTTTTCTATGTGCGTAAGAAACTATGTTTTGGTCTAACTAAGTCTAAGCAATCATGCTTTATCTCCTCTGCAGTGAGAGCTAACTTTGAGCTCATTAACAAGCTTGGAGTTGATTATTGGTGCTTTCATGATAGGGATATAGCTCCTGATGGCAAAACTTTGGAGGTGTGTTTTTAGTTTTAGCTCCTAGTTATGGTGCTAAGACCTGATAACTGTGGCTCAGTCTCATATAGGCTAATAGGGTCTCGAGAAAACACAAGTTTTTGTAAATGAAGTTTATATTGCTAAATATTGTTAATCCCAAATTGTTTTAGTTTAAAGACCCCATATTATACCGAGACGGGGGACAATGAGTCTAACAATGTACTTTAGTTTATAAGTCCACCACTGTGCCAAATAAACCTGACTTGAAATTCAAATGAGTATATAATGCACTGTGAATCAGGATATTGGCCCTGATTCACGTGTATTTTGCTCTTCTTTTTTCTACCAGTGCATGTATTGATGATGCCTGTTTTTTATATTTTTTTTATTTTTTACGCATTCCTTTTTTTATCGGCATCATAAATGGATAATTTCAGGAAACAAACAAGAATTTGGATGAAGTGATAGCTGTAGCCAAGGAACTGCAGGTATCCCTCATTTACCGTAGTCTCTTGCTCTTTATAGTGGGTGTAGTAACAGCATAGCAGCCGAAAATCATAGCAATACAAAAAGAACTGTTGAAAATAAGGTTCAGTTTAGGTTCTGTAGCTTATTCGAACTCTTGAAGCACCAAGAGAAACATAAGGTTATCCCTCAGGGGTCCATGCGTATAGTTTCACTCTTCCATTTCCCCACCAACCAATTTATAGACAAAGAATATCTCTCAAGGTTTTGGTTTAGTTATACCCGATTTTACAATGAGATAAAGGGAGTATTATCTGTGCTTCTGAAACATCGAGGTATTGCTTTCGTTATATCAGATTTATGGGAAAGTCAATGATATAAGTGTCTTCATGCATATAATTGGAGTCTTAACTTTTTTTTCCATACACCTCGTCATTGGTTGTTGAGATCAGAATGTGTTTCTAAGTGTTTGTGATTTCTGGCTTCTAAATCATTATATCTGAATACCAGGGCAGCAAGATTCGTCCTTTGTGGGGAACAGCTCAATTGTTCCACCATCCTCGTTACATGCATGGTGGAGCTACAAGGTATTGAAAGAAATTCTCTCTAATCATGACTCTGCTTTGATATAAGAGTTAAGGAAATTGTTGCCATTTCCAATAAGGCCATTCTCCAGCTTTGGAATATGATGGAAAAAAGCAATATGACTCACTTAAGTCAGTGTACTTGTATCATAAAATAGCAGAGTGTACTATGTATTTTTCATCATGGGTCATTTGGTAACAACCTGTGTAATAAGGCTAGTACGTCTGAGTGATCTGAACCCCCCTTGTTTCAGTATAGTCGGGACTCGGGAGCCATTGAGTCACTGTGATGCCTTTTTTTGTGTTGCATTGGTTTATCGAAAATTGTGCTGCTCTGTCTGAACTCGTTACTTGGTGTTTCAGCACGGAGGTTGGGGTATATGCTTATGCCGCTGCACAAGTTAAGAAAGCTATGGAGGTCAGTAATTACTCAATGTTGACATAGTGTCCAAAGATAGGTTTAGATTAGAGACATTGCTATTGCCACTTTTGCTAACGCTTACGTCACATATACAGGTGACTCATCATCTAGGTGGAGAAAACTATGTTTTCTGGGGAGGCCGTGAGGGTTATCAGACACTTCTTAATACAGATATGGGAAAAGAACTTGATCACATGGTATGAGACAGCATTTGTCAATTATCATTAGTCGTGTGGAATTGGCTGTCTTTAAGTAATTTCATCAGAATTTATTCAATGCTCGGTTACGTTTGACAGGCAAGGTTTCTTCAGGCTGCTGTAGATTACAAGAAAAAGATAGGATTTAATGGTAACATGCTGTTTATTTGTTTCAACTCACATGGAATTCACCATTCGGTTGTTCTCCCTTCTCTTAAAGTGATCAGAGTTTTTTGCATCCTTGTGGCAGGCACTTTGCTTATTGAACCAAAGCCCCAGGAACCTACGAAGCACCAGTATGTTTCTTGCCTAGACTGTCCTGTGTTCTTGATTTTCTAAATCCTAACTAAAGCAACTGATGGTAGGTATGACTGGGACGCAGCAACAGCAGCTAACTTCTTACGTAAATATGGCCTACTAGGTAATTTCGACATTCCTTACTAAAGTCCAGACATTGGCCTAAATGTTAGATTTAATATATTCTATATGTCAGGTGTGTTGAGTTATGATTTAACTTATTTTGGAGCCATGTCTAGGATTCTCAGTGTTCTTTCTCCGTTCCTCTTATTTATTAACTCCAAAAACAATTAGCAGAACTAGGGATACGGGGTCCTGGGACACTGGAAGACTAATATTATATTTTGCTCATTTGTTTTGTTTCATAAAAATTAAACATCAACAATTTTAGTACTTATAATTAGCTTAAAGTGTTCGATAGGACCTCAAAAACAATGTTATTGGGTCCACTATTTTGAAGTTTTTACTTTGTCGTCATTTATTACAAATAAACATGTTGTAATAGCTTTCTGAAAAAGAAAGTTAGAAAATGAAGTTAGCATTGGATCCTGATTTATAAAGATTAATTGATCTGCAATATTTTTCCCATCTGTGAGAGGTTTTTTATGTAATTGGAAAATAAATATAATCTTGGCATTGATTCCTCAACTGATAAAGGATTTATTTCCAGATGAATTCAAGCTGAACATCGAATGCAATCATGCCACACTGGCTGGTCATAGGTATGTCATGTTTAAAGTCTGTAAACTATTGAAGGAACCCATGTTTTGTTTTAAGAGCATCACGGCATGTACAACTTTGCTTAATGCTACATGACATGGACATTCTGCAGCTGTCCTCATGAGCTCGAGACTGCTAGAATTAATGGCTTGCTTGGAAACATTGATGCTAACACTGGAGACCCGCAAACAGGTACTATATGGTGAAAATAAATTCTAATTGCCCCTAGTCTTAGGATGTACATTTCTGGTCTCACAATGTTCTGGTTTGCTACAGGGTGGGACACAGATCAATTTATGACTGATGTTGCAGAAGCAACTCTCGTGATGCTCACTGTAGTTAAAAATGTGAGTTTGAATTCTCGGGTTTTTGTAAGAACACCAGTCTAGCCGTAGACATTCGTTGTAGGCTTTTTTTTTATATTATAATTGGTTTCGCTTCTCTTGCAGGGTGGGCTGGCACCTGGAGGATTCAACTTTGATGCAAAATTGCAAGTCTTCCATTTTAGTCAATATGTCTCATTTTAAATATCCTACTCGTATGAAAAAAAAACACGTGTGGTTTATTCACCGAACGTCTAAATATAATGTAGTATAGGCTTTAACTCTATTTCATAGGTCCTCAACTTTATTTTGTCCATTCTGCATGTCTTTTTATTTTCAACCATCTTACTTTTCTTCTATTCTCACTTCACACTGAAATTTTCAAACAACTATCCATGTTTGACTCCAAATCGTTTCGGGGGCTGGGACTAAGATGTTGCTGTTGTTGACCTTGTTTTAAAATCCAGCCTTAATTATTTTGACATTACATGAGTAAATGCTATGTGTTTCAATTCAGACGAAGGGAGAGCACAGACGTTGAGGATTTGTTCATTGCTCATATTAGTGGAATGGATACAATGGCTCGTGGACTTCGAAATGCTGCCAAGCTAATTGAGGTGAACCCTTCATGGTTCCAGATAATAAAACTCCGCTTTCTTTTCCTTTTTCGTATATGTCTGAATCATTCTTTCTGTTGAAGGAGGGATCACTTGCTGAGCTTGTGAAAAAGAGATATCAAAGTTTTGAGTCAGAGGTTGGCGCTATGATAGAGGTAACCCTCTACAATATATTTCTCTTACCTATTTGCTTAAGGGCATCGTGTCATCAACAATGTACCACGAAAATGTTGTTTGAAGATGTCTTAAGTTAATAATTTACAGAAGTTGCGGTCCACAGATTAATTACTCTAATTAGAATTATAAGCAACGCTCAAAAATAGTTTAATCTTCGGTATCCTGAGTCCCCATGTCCTTATTGATCTGCCAATGTACAAAAGATGAAACTTTTCCTTCTGCAGGCTCGCTTGGTTCCAGTAAAAATCCATTTTCTTAGGGTCGACCTTTTTTCATATGCATATATGTATCTGTTACTTTCCTGCCTCCAGTATAATGCTTTGTTCAGAAATTGACGTCTCCTGTTACTTCTTTCTTCAGGCCGGCAAGGCTGATTTTGAGTATCTCGAGAAGAAGGCCATCGAATGGGGCGAACCTAGAGTCCCGTCTGGCAAACAGGTACAATGCTCAATTCATTGTTAACAATTGCCTGTGATTTTGCTTTATTGGTCATGTATCATTAATTAGGATCTCATTCATCCTTTCTATAAATGGCAGGAGCTGGCCGAGATGATTTTCCAGTCTGCATTGTAAAGAGATCCCTGATAGACGAGCTTTCTTTTCCTAGAAAATAATTTGTGAAGTTTTAATAAAATTAAAATTAGACTCCGGGTTAAGTTTAGTTAAGAGATGAATGGGTTGTAACTTGTTAGTAGAGCTGATCACCATAGTTTTTGGTGAAGTTTAGTTAGAAAGATGGTTGATCTTTTCCACCGAAAGGTTTTTAGTCACTACTGATGAACGGAGTAACTTTTAGTAGTCATTTTACTTTGACGAACGGTAACTGTTTACCAAGGGAGGGGCTTATCGCCAATCGGCTATCAGCCATGGCCGTATTGGGATTCATATAGTAACACTCGTACTTGATTTGCACTGTGTACAGTTTACTCACTAGGATGCTCGTAGCTTGATTATGCTAAACCGTAGCCACATTCTGATTTGGCAACGTATTTTTTATCCATATTCGAACATTGACCTGACCGTGGCCCTATAACCCAGCCCATATTCAACTCAAACCCAAACCCAAACCCAAATCTGGCCAGCCTGGACAAGTGTAGGTATAGTGGTATATAACTGAGTAAAGCAACAAGGAATGGTATATAACTAGTTTAGAACCCGTGCAATAAATGCACGGTATATATAATTTATTTTTGATAAAAATTTAAATAATAGTGGTATATTATTAAGTGTTCGTTTTTATCGTTATTGTATTTGTTTTGAGGGGAAAAAACTAAAAAATAATCCAAGAGAATTGAGTAATGTGCTGAAATGTATTTTTTCAAAAATATTTTTACTACTACGAAGCTAATAATTCCAATTTATAAATTCTTTCTTTTTTTTTGTCATGATAATAATAAAAACGATTTATAGTTTTGCTTATACGTAGTATGAGTCGAGCTAGTCAATCTCAAATAATAGCATCAATAAAAGATTTAGTAGTTTATATATTTATTTATATTTTAATTAAAGATTATAGTTTAGAATTTAGTGAAAGTTACAAAATTTAATGAAAAAATTAATTTTAATAAAAATATTAATTTTAATGAGAAGATAATACTATAATGAAATACATATTAATTTCCTTCTTTAGTTAATACACACAAATTATTAATAGCTTCCTTATATAAAAAGATGTTTTTTGGAGGGAAAATTTGTGAGTTCACATATTCTTTTAGTAGATAGGGGATGATTTGTTTAAGAGAAATGATGAACCATAATATACACTTTTTAAAATAATAAACAATAGTTTAACCTAAATAAAATTAAAAAATAATAAACAGTAGTTTATCGAGTATTTTATTTTTCCGTATATTTTATTCATTACCAACTTTTTTCCAACAACTTTTCATTTGTATAACGAAGCCTAAACCCGGTTTTTTTTTTATTGCTACCCCTACCTCCTTTCAAAATAAACAAATTTCTTGAATTATGAATTATATTTTGAGTGTTGATCATGTTTTTAATGTTCTGTAGTTTATCCCGGACACTGGCAGAGATGTCCTTTATTTATCTGGCCCCTATTTGACTTGTGATTAGAGATGGCAATGGATCCAGGACTCTATCCAGATCCCCGGATCCGGACCCTGGTGGAGCGGATATGGATCTCATTTTTATGGATCCAGTGGATATGAGTCGGATATGGATCCTAAAAAATTTACGCGGATCTGGATATGGATCTTGTTGTTAAGATCCAGACCCTACCCACGGATCCATATCTTTTATTTTTTTAATTTATTTTAATTATATAAGGATAACTAAAGTTTATAATGCTAATGTTTTTAATTTAATCAACTCTCATATGTCATTTTACTTATTTCATAGGTCATTCTTAATTTATAATACAATTTAAATATTTGTAAATTAAGTTTTTCCTCATCCAAATAATAACTTATGCGGTTATTAGTTACTTTATTATGTTAAATGTCGATATAATGTATACTTATAATCTTATTAAACATTCTAATACACTTTATGTAATTTTAATAGAAAAATTACATTTAAAAGATGAATAATTTAATAAAATATTTTGAAAACGATCAGATCCATTTGGGACCCTGATCCTACCCTGATCCACGGATCTGGATATGGATCTGAAAATTTTGGACCCTGCGGATATGGGGCGGATCTGGATCCAACATATACAATATGGATCTGGATCTGGATCTTATAAGACCCTATCCAAATCCTATCCATTATCATCCCTACTTGTGATTGATGAGGATGGTGTTGTCTTGATGGAGTGGATTGTGATCGTGATTGTGATTGCATTGCGTTATGCTCATGATTGTTTGTATTGACTGTAGTTGAGGTGTGTGTTGTCCTTGTCAAATGTTTTATAACTCCGCGGTGCTCAATTTGATATTTTCGGCAAATGGTGAGCGTGATTGAGTGCTATGATGCTTTTGGGGGATCAAAAGGTGACGAATCACGAGAGTTTATCGTCTTTGCTTAAAGCCTTTGAGTATTAGATATTGGTTTTAATAGACTTTCGCCTTACTATTTCGAGATTTCAATTTGAGTTGTAATCGTATTATCATTTCAAAGTACTAGGTTGAAAGCCCGTGCGATGCACGAGTTAATTAACTTAGTTATTAGTAAAGCAATATCTTACATACTTTTTTATATAAAAAAATGTATCTAACTATGTATTATACTCCCCTTGACCCAATCACTTTTTTTTTTATTTTTATTCTTTAATTTGTGAGGGGTAGATTACTCAAAGGCAAACACAAGGTTGGGACGGAGGGATAGCTAGTTAATATGACAGATAACGTGAAACTAGCTATATTGTGTTATAAGTTATAAGAAGTATAATATTATATATTTGAAATCTCGTGCGTTGCACGGAGTAATTAACTTAATTATAATGAAAAAAACGTATAAGGATTAAATGTCAACATACGATGTCTAACCATTTGTTTACATATATTATATCTATTTTGAAGAAAATAAATACATATAATGAATGTGGTAGAAAACCTTTGTTGATACTTAACATTAAATAAGTTTAGTGATAATTTGAAATCATGTCGTCATATACATTACATATACGAAGTATTTTTTTATTGGTACAGATATTTCTCTCTTTCCAAATTAAAAATTTAATTAATTATATCATTATAATAACTAGGCGGTTCCATTAATATTGATCATTTTATCGCTCTTTCTCCCACTTAAATGTTGTTAAAAATTGAATAATTAACATTTAATGTAACGTTACTCTTAAAGTCTCTTATATAATAATAATAAGTATAATAATGATGAATGTTCGTTATAAATTCGGCTTGAAAACTACGAAATAAATAACTTATTGTTAAACTACTAAATTTGAGAAGAAAAGAAAATGATACAAATATATATTATTTAATTGTGAAATCACCAAATTCAAAAGCATAATTTGTTTAAACTTATAACTATTTATCGTTTTTATAATTCTAGTAACTTTTCGATGAGGGACAATTCTACTATCTATAAGTAGTGTATTCACCACATCCACATTATTTTTCAACGTGATCGAGACAAGTAACATACTAAAAAGTACACCAAATATGTGCAAATAATATGAGATTGTATACTTTTTTTTGTTCAAATTAGCGCACTATACCGCGGGTGAGAATCAAACCCCAATTTCATAGTTGGGATAAGAGTGCTCTTACCACTTGAACGACCTTTGTAGCATATTTTTACTACGAATCTAATTATATTATTTTCATAATTTATTTTAGTTTACATTTTTGACAAATGAAATATAAAAGTTTTTTACATAAAAATTATAAATATCACTTGAATATAATATAGGAAATATATATTATAATAATTAAAAGATTCTATAGTTTATTTTTTATATCAAAAATATTTTTTTTATGATATTTTCCTAAATTAGTTTTTGATGGAGACAATAATATAAACTCTTAAGAGCTCTCTAAGACAACAATTAAGAGAATCAAAAGATTTTGCATTAATACCTAAGTTCCAAACATGACTCATATTTATAATCATACGATCACCCCATCTTATGGTAATTTTGAACGATTTTTAAAAATAATTTTCAAAAATAATGTATTTGTCGTTTTGGGTTGGTTTTGAAAGTATTTGTCAAAAGGTGTCCACGTAGGCTTAAATTTTCAAAACCTAAAACACGGAACCAACACGCCATTACCATTGGCGTGTTTCCAGTGATTATGAAGATGCAACCTTACAGAAATGGCTATAGCAAACACGTCATTGGGAATGACGAGTTTTATGAAGGAAACACGTCATTCTCAATGGCGTGTCTATGCAGTCAGTTTTTTTTTTAAATGTGTAGACACGCCAATGGGAGTGGCGTGTTTGTTCCATGTTTCAGGTTTTGAAAACCCGAGCCTACGTGGACACCATTTTTGACAAATATTTTCAAACCAACCTAAAACGACAAATAATTTCAATAAGCATTATTTTAATTTCTAATGTGTGACAATTCTACCATTTATACGTATTATATTCACCACACCTATATTATTTTCTTGATTGTTGCTAAAATATTATACTAATCACCCTACTACTAAAAGATTAAGGAAACTCCAACTCCAATTTTTTCGCCTAAAACATAAAGCCTATAATTGGGCTGGGTTATATATTTATAGTCTATACTAATTGTATGTTAGGTAGAAATGGACATATCTTTTAGATTGAAATATCTATAAAAAAAAAGTTTATAATTTACATAGATTTACTCGAATTTTTTATGATTTAAAATAAACTTTTTTTTATTTTATAAGAATTTTATGATAAAAAGTTCATTCATTTTTTTTATGAAGAGTTGCAGTAGAAAAATACGGCTGGCCATGTTCTTTCTGGCTTAGTTTCAGCTCGTTTTATTTAAGCTCGACTCTATTTAGCTCAGTTTAGCTTAGCTTTAATCATTTTTCTTTAGCTCGTCTCTTCACAAAATAGTGTATTACTTCAACTCCAATCACTTCAACTCAACTCTATTTAGTTTAGTTAACTTCAACTCACCTCCATTTAATCTATTTCAGCTTGTTTCAGTCGAAAAAAACAGGGCCTAATAATTATGAGTAAACAATTTATACACTAATATCATCCGTTTCATGGGGGCAAAAAAACAAACTTTTTTGTTTTTAAATTACTCATTTGCATGACCTTGTATGGCTTTAATTTTTGTTTCTTAAATATGAGTTACCAATTTAAAATATATATTTTTTTAAAAATAATCTACTATATATAAAAGCGAAAACATTTAAAGCCTTCTTATTGGTCGATGAAAAAAAAAAGATTTATCAAATTTTTAGTGATGTAGGACCCCCCATGTTTATGCTTAAGAATTAATTAGTCTATCTCCTTATTTACTCTCTCCTACTTTTATTAATTTCTTTAATTATTTCACTCTGTTACATTACAATACACTATATTTTATTAAACATAACATCTAACGAATAATTACATAGTTTAATACGAGTATCATTATTTAATCCCATTTGCACACCCATTTAAAAATATTATAAACACAAATTATTACATTCCCTAGAATTAAAATTTACACTCAAAAAATTACATATTACAATTACGAATATTATAAATAAACTACATAATTGCATACAAATGACACAATTACTAATAATAATTTCTAATAAAAAAACCATATTATAAGTTTCAAAATATATAGTGTATGTATACTCCGTAAGAAATTATATTATGTTTTGAATTTTTGGGCTCTAAACATTAAAGGGTAAGACATGTTTTCCGAGAACATACAGTTATTTTTATTCCCGTTGATATAAGATATTTATTTGTTCATTATATTGGTTAAAATTATTATATTGGTTTGAATGTATGAAAATCACGTTATATTAACAAAATATTTTATATTTTTATCGATTTTTAATTGAACGTGAATTTAAAATTTATCTTATAAAAGCATACTATTACTTATATACATATACTTATATTTTACTTTAATACATTCAAGTTGTTTGTTTCACGATAACAATAAAGAAAAGTCAACTATAATCATGTATCAAATAATAAGGCCTTTTATTAATTACAACCCGTGCATTTTCTGCACAGGTTTAAAACTAGTAATATACTAAAAGTAATCCCCCTATTACTAAAAGTTTAAGTGAAACTCCAATTTTTCCGCCTAAGAAATAAAACATATAATTGTGTTGGGCTATATATTTATAGTCTATAATTAGAAATGATCCTATCTTTTAGATTGAAATATCTATAAAAAATATTGTTTTTAATTTACACAGGTTTACTCGAGTATTTTTTATGGTGATAATTTTTTTTTATAAGAATTTTATGATAAAAAGTTCATTCATATTTTTTTATGAAGAGTTGCAGTAGAAAAATACGACTAATTATCAGTAAACAATTTATACACTAATATCATCCGTTACGTGGAGAAAAAAACTGACTTTTTTTTATTAAAATTACTTTGATATCCTAGAGAAGCTTTAAAATCTCATCTATCTTCGATCCGTCAAAATTTAGTTTTAGGAAACCATTTTTAGGTTTCTCCCACCAAATTTCTTGCTTACTAACAATGTTTATTACTAATTCGTCTTTATCAGGATTGTGGAGATCCTTATGTCTAGTTTCATTCCAAACCTTAATGTTATTACTATATAAAAGAGTAAGCCTTCTAATATTGATATGAACATTATTAAAAATAATGTCATTTCTGTAGAACCATGCATTCCACCACAAAAATACAATTTTAATGAAATCATATTTTGGAATTAAGTTTCTAGGATAATTAAGTTTCATTATAAAACTTTGACTAGATATATTATCATATACTGCCAATATATTTTTAAGGCTAATGATGTTCCTGTCTTGAATAACCGAAATAATTAATGGACAATTGAAAAAGAAATGATCTTTACCTTCGATAGGGTGATTGCACAAGACACAATGAGGTGGGACAATTATATGATTTCTTAACAGCCTACTTTTAGTAGGAGCCTACTTTTAGTAGGAAGACCATCGATACAACTTTTCCAAAGAAAAAATTTTACTTTTGGAGAAACATTCAGTTTCAAATCCAGTAAAATTCAAATATGTCAAGATTTTGATCAAACAGACCTTGTGCTAACCAAGTCGCTATTTTTGTAGAGAAATTTTCATCAACAGATAACCCAAAAAATGAATATCTTAAATATTATTAAGTGACAATAGAATATTAATTATATATGGTTACTTTTACTAGATGTTTCTCATTCTTTGTTTTATGTGTAGACACTAGAAAATAAGTACAATTGACCTTTCCTTTAATGTACTCCATATGTAACTAAAGGACTCACAAATCAAATGATTATTTTTTTGGCCGACTCTAAAGTTTAATTGCACTGAGTTATTTTAGTTCTACTTTAATCACAATGTCCGAGATATTGAAGTAATGTGATTGAGATTAAAAACTTGATCGACAAACTTCATGACTCTTGTAGGGGAAGAATTGAATGTGCCAAACCACCAAATAGGTAAACAAAGTTTCCTTATCAAATTAGAAAAATTTGTACAAATATTTGAACTTGTGGCAAATTAATACGAGTAACAAAAAGTTAAATTATGACAAATAAATAATAAAAGAATTATATTATTATTGTTATTAACACGGTCGTTGGGGCCCTGTGCGAATTATCGAATTATATCGGGTCCCCAAGGTATTTTGTTTTCAAATAAAATATTTTAGTTCAATACAAATGCTTAGCTACTACTTAACTAAATTACAAGTACAAAAGTTCGCAAAGAAAAAAAGGTAATCCATATAGTTTTTCTTGCGTTCTTTGAAATCGAGTCTTAATTTCATCGCGAAAACGGTTTTGAACCCCTTAACTTTTTAACAATTGTGAAATTAGGTCTCTTCTCTATTTCTAATAAGGTCCCATAGGTTTCATTTGTAGCAATGAAGCTCATTAAGTTTCACCAAAATGAAATCCAATCCATTTTTTTAAAATTTCACAAGAATTAAAATAAAAAACCATTTTATATTAGCATTATACAATTTATTGAATACTAAAAATGACTAATTATAACTTTATGAATTTATACATAATTTATTAATCATTGAAATAAATTTCACATATAATTTTAGTAAATGTTTTGAAATATAAATAGTATTATTCATGCATGCATAATAAATTGTCTAAATATTATAAAACCTAAAAAAATAATTCTTAAAATTTAATATAAACATAAAAATTTTAGATTCATAAAAAATTATATTTTATACTTGATAAGTTGGATTATAATGCAATTTTATGATAAGAATTTGATGAAAATTTATCAATTGGTGGTGAATTCATGTTTGGTGAACCTTAAGTAGCTTGATTGCCACAAATGAAATTTAAATGACCTATTTTGATCATTAAACAGAGTTGTGGGCTTAATTTAACTCTTTATGATGAAATTACCATGTACTACTTACTAGTTTGGTTGAAGAACTTTTTTTTCCTTCAAACAATTAAGTTTAGGAAATCAATAGGTTTGGTGTTCGGCCCTGTCCGAGATGCCTCTATTACCATTTAAATTTTATTTTATATAAAATATAATTATGTAAAGAAATATCTAACTCAAACATTTATCATTTATCGTATGTCTCATCAAAATGCCATTGCCATTGAATTCGGCACGGAGTCCAGGCATCAGATGCCTAGGACCTTCTTTCTTAGGCTTATAACCAAGGTTATAAGACTTGTTCAAGGCAGAGCCTTGAACTAAAAGAAAGAGCTGCGCAGCACCTTGTTTTCGATCCAGAGTTGGCCGTATGGGAGCAACTCCGAAAACTCGTTTTTTGAGCCTTCAGGTGTTACATGCCTGGTTAACCTTCGTGGTATTGAGGCAGAGGCTGAAGCTGGTTCTAATATGAGCTTGATCGAGGTGCTGGATATCCAGGTGTTCATGTGAACAACCGGATCCAACAATCATTGCCTTCTTAACTTAAAATTATGATGAGATGTAAAATTTATCAAACAAATTATAAGACACATTCATTACTATTCTACTTTCGTTATTACTACTATTACTTTCATTATTAGAATAGTTTCATTATTAAAATTATGATGAGATGTAAAATTTATCAAACAAATTTAGTATGTCATCACTTAACTCGACTCGTATAGTTTTCGTTGCTAAACCTTTTTATAATATACTATTGATTAACATTTTGGATTTGTGTACAAGAAAAAGGGCCACAACAATAAGATGAGAATATTAAAACAACAAAATTTGCCTTACATATGTTTCGAACCCCACTTACACCCTTATTTGCTATTTGTGAAAAGGGCATGACCCATCTTTAAATTTACGACGGGTCGCCCCATCGAAGCCGAGACTTGATTGAATTTGTCAAATTTTCTGTAAATGACAATGCACTACTGTTGCATCTTGCTGGGAGAAAATAAATAAATTGCGACAAGGGTCTGAGTAGGTTAAATTTGCCACAATTAATATACATCGAAAATGAAGTAAAGTGAACTTTTTTTTT
>JAIUZE010016123.1:0-10134 GCA_022085475.1 Heliosperma pusillum | reverse complement strand
GCTGGGAGAACCCGGAGTTACTCCCCACTGATTGTGGCATTCATGTTTTTCATGGATGAACAGGTTGCTTGATTGGATGGCATTTTGCTTGGTATTTTGGGTTCAGGTGTGAGCTAGCGGGCGTTGTCCCTGGATGAAACACCTCTAGACGTTATTTAGCTTGTTTGCTAATCACTTTTACTTTGATAACATTTGGAGAGACTACGTCTCTTGTTGTAGTATATTTCGTACTTTAGTTTGTAATACTTGACACACCTCGTATTTATCTTGCATGTATAAAGGTTTTGAAAATACCGTATTTCCGCTAATTAAATCACATGCTTGTATGTTTTATTTCCGCATTCGCTAGGGTTGTCACACAGGCGATCATAAAGTTATATAAATAAGGGGTATAAATATTAATAAATACCGCCTTATCAGAAAGCTCCATTTAGAGAGATTATACCTATTCCAAACAAGACAGCACCAATCAACATGAGGAGCAGAATTCTGAGTTAACCAAGAATACCCATTAGTAATAGAATACTTCTTATCCAGCCCCCTCCAATGCCCATTTACATAACCAGTTTTAAGAATATCCCTAACCTCACAGATTTTCCTCCATGCCCATGAACTATTAGCATTAGGAATATAGTCAAACCAAGAAGAATTCTTTAAATAAATGTTCCTAATCCATTTGATCCAAAGATGATCTTGTTTACAAACAATCCACCATACTAACTTACTAATAGCTGCAATGTTCCACTGATGACTATCAATTAGACCCACCCCACCAGTCTCCTTACTCTTACAAAGCACATTCCAAGAGACTAGAGGAGCTCTGGAATACTTATCAGTCCCTTCCCAAAGAAAATTCCTGCAAAGGGACTTGATCTTATCCATCACCCCCATAGGAAGTACAAAGATTTGAGACCAGTGATTGTGAATAACAGATAAAACAGATTTAACTAACACAAGTCTGCCTGCATATGAAATCTTCCTACTATTCCAGCCTCTTATCCTCTTAACCATCCTCTCAACAAGGATATGACAATCAAATTTATTTAGTTTTTTATGTGAAATACTCACCCCTAGATACTTAAAAGGCAGAGTCCCTTTTCTAAAACCAGTTTCCTGCAAAATATGCTGAAGAACATCACTCTTAATTCCGTTGTAATAGAACTCAGACTTATCTGGATTGATGTGCAAACCAGAAGCAGTAGAGAAAACCTTAAAAGCTTCCATAATAGCAAAGATGGATGTAATATCTCCTCTGCAAAACATAAGGAGATCATCAGCAAATATCAAATGGTTCAATTTCAGGGCCTTGCAGAGAGGATGATAATGGAACCTAGGAATATTCTCAATAGTCTGCAACAACCTGCTCAAATACTCCATACATAAAGTGAATAATAAGGAAGACATTGGATCCCCTTGTCTTAGACCCCTAGCTCCTTTGAAAAAACCATGAGTCTGTCCATTGAGCACAATAGAGTAACTGGAAGTACTAACTGATAAATGAATATTTGTGTGGTTTTAACCCCCAATCTAGCTCGGTTTTGTATGTCATTTGTGCTTTGTTAAGCCACTTTATGAGCTAATATCGTCTTCTAGGCGAATTCCTATGTTCTAACCTGTTTTGTAGGGAAAGTGACGTTTCTACGCCCTTTTTCTATATTCCCGAGCATTTGCCTAGAACACGACCCGATTTGAAGAAGCAAGAGACCAAGGCAAAGGGTACAGTGTGTATCCGAGAGGGTATGGGTGCCGCTTGAGCATGCGGCCTCCTTACATCATTTTTACCTATGGTTTAATGCCCGGCCATTTTCTCCAGAAACTATACTATAAAAGAGAGGCTATAGCCCTCATACCTAGGCATCCTCACTTCACATAAAACATCTCTTCTATTCTTACATTCTCTTAGTTTAGTTCTTCTTATTCTAGTTAGTTTAGTTTTAGTTTCCTAGTTTAGGTTAGTCTAGTCTAAGTTTCTCAATGTAGGTGGTCTAGTGGTAAGTGGAAATTCTAAGTTTCCGGGTTTGCATTTTTCCTATTCACACCGTTCTAATTCATTTAATCTTTGCTCATCCTTTTTTTCAGTAATTGTATTCTCGGTCTGTACATTATTGTTCATTTTTCTTTTAGATTTCCTTTTATCATGTTTATCCTTTAGTTTCTAATTTAGTTCCTTTACATTGTAATCATGCATAAGAGAATTCTCGGTGTAGGATAGCCATGTTAAATAATTAAAAGATGTAATTGGATATAAAGAAAATTGTGCCTTTAAAAAGTTGTGTATAGCAGTTTGATTGTAACGATTAGTTATCGATTTTTGGCCAAATCATTTGACGAGTATGGAATATTTTCCAAGGTAGGACATACGAGAATGAATAGACAAAGCATGACATGGAGATTAAGAGACCTAGTAAACCGCCTAAAAAGCTGCTGGACTGAATCTGACTCATGATTGTAATGAAAAAAAACACATAATTCTTACGAACTCAACAAATGAAATATTTGCATGATCCTAAATCCAATTTCATCAATATGTAATATACATGTGTGAACCTACTTCAATAGATGCTGTTTTCTTTATTGCATTGTTATGATTTAGTATCTTAGTGGCAAACATTTGCCAATCGTCCAAGGTAGAGTTCTAACCACAACTATTCACAAGTATCTCCCGTCTCCCCGAGATCGACCCCTTACTTCCCTAATTACATTAATTTGTTATTAGCCTAGTCTGGGTTATTTATCTTTGATTAGGGTACGCGACAACCCGATCACTAACACACTCCATGATCAGCTTAATCATAGTACGAGGATAATGTAAACCTCGCAACATTTGATCTACAAACCTCCATTCTATAGAATCATAATCCTTCCTCAAGTCCACCTTCATAAGACACCTAGGGGATACACTCTTCCTAGTATATAATCTGATCAAAATATTGCCAAGAATACTTCTGTTTTTAATGAAAGCCCATTGTGCAGGATTAATGACTTTAGTAAGACTATCACTTAACCTATCACAATTGAGCTTAGAAATAACCTTATAGATTGTACTGCAGCACGCTATAGGACGGAATTCCTTCACAATTTTTGGATTCTCAACCTTAGGGATCAACACAAGGTTTGTACAGTTCAATTCTTTAAGTAACTTCCCCGTCACAAAGAAGTCCACAACAGCATCACATATGTCATCCTTAATAATGCTCCAGCTAGCCTTGAAGAATTTACTAGTGTAACCATCAGGTCCAGGACTCTTATCATCAGGAATAGAAAACATAGCTCTCTTAATCTCATTAGGAGTAGGAATACTACACATAGCAGACCAATCCTCCTCCTCAACCAAAGTACCCTGCCTGATAATTTGTTCATGATAATCATAGGTAGTATCATGAGTACCTAACAGCTGTTTATAGAAATCAACAAAAGCTTGAAGGATCTCATCAGGATTAGTACATAATACACCACTACCATTCTCAATAGAGACAATCTTATTCTGAATTTGCCTATGCCTAATAGCATGATGAAAGATGCTTGTATTAGCATCCCCTTCAAAAGCCCAGGCACATTTTGCTTTCTGCCTAAGAAATCCATTCCTAGCCTCTGCCAACATAAGATAGGAATTCCTAATCTGAGTTTTTTTATCCACAAGACCAAGATTGTTAGGGTCTTGCTGAAGAGCAATCTGACTCTCAATTAACAACTGATAAGCAACATCAACATTCCTTACAACATCAGAGAACACAGTATTATTCAACTTCTTCAAGGCAGGTTTCAACGTCTTCAATTTAGTGATCAATTAAAAACTCTTAGTGCCCACACCCTTATCTCTCAACTCCAGATCCACCAGAGGACAAAATTCAGCTACCTTAGTCCACATATTGAAAAATTTAAAAGGCTTATTCTTCACACTAGCAATGGCACCACAAGAAACAATGCAAGGGCAGTGGTCAAAAGCACCTTCAAGGTAATAGTGTGCAAACCAGTCAGGCCATACATTTAGCCAATCCCCATTAACCAACACCCTATCAATACGACTGAAAACTCTAGTTTCACTAGGATGTTTATTATTCCAAGTAAAAAAAGAGCCAGTCGACTTCATGTCATAGAGATCACACAGATTCACCACCCTTTGAAAAGGCCTAATTTCCTCATGATTAACAGGTTTTCCCAATCTCTCATTCATATACAAAACATTATTGAAGTCACCCAACAACACCCAAGCATCAAGAACAGTTAGAGCCAGCAAATCGTTCCACAAAGCCACTCTTTCCTCAATCTTATTAAAAGCATAAACAAAAGTGGCAAAGAAAGTACATCCCATATTTTTATCTTTCACTTTTGTATGAATAAACTGATCACTCATACTAAGAATTTCAACTTCAACTTTAGAAGACTTCCACAGAATCCAAACTCTACCACCAGGATGACAATTTGTATTAGTAACAATCTCCCAACCAGCACCCATATTAGCAATAACTTTATTTAGAGATAAAGGTTTAACATTAGTCTCAAGGAGCCCAAAAAGATCAACATCATGCTGATGCATAAACCACTTAACATCAGCCTGTTTAGTATCACTATTTAGGCCCCTAACATTCCACATGCCAAATTTAAACATGATCAAGGCAGGGCTCCTTACCCCCTCCTTTATCAACCATTTCAGACTGTGTTATAGCTTGGTCTAATTCCACATAAAAATTAACTGCAAAGTCATCCTCAATACCTCCAATTGTTCTAGTTTCATGCCTTGTCATTCTGGTAATCACTCTAGCAGGAGTGAAAACGAACCAGCAGGCACAGGAATAAGGGTAGTGACAGGTGTAACCAGAGAGGAGTTGACTGCAGGCAATACTTTTTGTAACGGAGGAAATTCCTTAGGATCCACAGCCACTCCTGGCATCACCCTAGTTTTCCAGACTTGTTTTGGTGCCTAGGGTACAGAAATAGGCTTCACACCATTTGGCTTACTCCTGCACACTTCAGATTTATGGCCTATGCATGTACACTTTTTACATGTAATAGGCAACCAGTCATACTCCACAACCACAGTAACTCCACACCCCTTTCATCCTCAAAACTAATGGAATTAAGAAACCCTTGATCAATCTCCACTTCCACCATAATACGTGCAAAACCCAGCAGCTTCTTCTCAAGGGTAGCATCATCAATACGGATAAAACGACCTATCAAACCTGCTAACTTCTCCAAACACTTTGCCCCCCAAAACTTCAGATCCAAGCCTGTTAACTTAATCCATATTGGAACTTTTTTAACAGACACTTTGGCTATCTTAATATCAGGCGACCACGCATTAAGGACAATAGGTTTTCCATCAAACACAAACATACCATTCTCCAGAATAAGCTTATGATGCTCAGGCTGACCAATACGAACTACAAACAAACCATTTGGAAGGAAAGAGATAGAAGAGATATCATACCCTTTCCAGATCCTTCGAAGAAACCCCTCAAGAACATTTCGTGGAGCATTAGCCCCCATCACATAGCCATATATTGACCATTTCCAATAATCAATTTCTGATTCAACATCCTCAATAGACAACTTTAATCCCATGCTCCTCTTTTCCCCAACATTGGTATCAACTTCAGAAATAGGTGCCAATCGAGAAGAAGAAGGAAGACTATCTTTACCCTTCTTCCTTGATTGAAACACATTCCACCCAGCCATTTCATTATCCTCTTCAGAATCACCATTCTTAGAATTTTGAAACAACGTAGCAGCTGCCCTACGAGCATTTTCAATGTCTTCAGTCAAACTCTCAACATGAACGGTGCCTTTTGATTTATTAGAATAATTCTTCACATTCAAATTAGTACTAGTAATACTATTATTATTATTATTATTATTATTACTTGATGGAATATTATTATTATTTTGCTTTATTTGATTACTTGAGTTAGGATGAGTAACAGCTTTCTTCTTTGCCATTGCAAAAGAACACACAACCCTAGAAAAAATTAAAGCTTTTCTTCTCTCTAACTTTCTCTCTCATCCTAGCATTTTTTTAATTAGATTTTTTTATCATTATAATACTTGTTACCATTTTTTTATTTTATAATAGAGGATTTGCGCACAATTATTATTTTATTCATCATTTGCAAACTCTAATCATCCTCTAAAAACTCCTAAGCTCTTTAAATCTCAACTGTGGTGATATCTCTCACTAGATATTCCTAGCTAATTGTAATCTTGTAATCGGTAAGTATTACTAGTCCCCAATTATTTAATCTTTGTCTAGCATGTTAGGGTTTGGGTTTAGGGTAATTAATACAATTATTGTTAAATTATCAATGTGGGGATCGTATATTAATCATACCATTAAGATTGTATAGGCGGGGACTTCGTAGAAGAAAAATTCTAGTGCATCCTTTTTTCTTGCTTGCGGTTCTTGGCATTGTTTAGGTAGGGTTTTCCCCACTCAGGTTTATATTTGCGATTGATTGATATTTTGTTGTGTAGTAGTGTGTGTGTGATGTAGTTACTGGTTACTATGGAGTTTGAAGCTTGTTTGGAGTTGTGTGCTTAACGGACCGGTGGTAAGATCACCGTCTCCGAGTCTCTAGAGTCGGTCCTCGTGATGGTCCCGACATGGAGGAGATGCGCGCATGGTGTATGGCCTGAGTACTTTTGGATGACCTTATGCGGTAGGTATCATATTGTGTGTGTGTGTGTGGCGACGTGCTTGTCTATGGCACTGCGATGGATGATGGTGTTGGCGTTGAAGGATGGATTGTGATGCACTTGTTGATGGCATCGTTGTGAAATATTGTGACACTGATTGTTGTTGATAGGGTATATGGAGCTGACCTTGTGTTAATTTCTTATAATTACCGTGATCAATTCGATATTTTCGGCTACTGGTGAGTAGGTGATTAGCAGGTTTCTGTGAGGTTGTCGTATGCTGCGGGGCCGCGTGGAAGGGTCATGACAAGGGGTTTTCGTCACCCTACCCCGGTCCAAACCAATTTATAAACTCAACTACTAATGTAGTAGCGGTAGTGGAGGTCGAATCCACAAGGAGATCAAGTATTGAATACTAATAACTAGTTAGTTCTACTAAACTAATTAAACAAGCAACAGAAAGCGGTTCAAAAAATTAAGAAAGGCCTAGAGACCAATTAAGTCGTCAATCCGGTTCTTTTCCGTCTCAAGTTCGTTACATAAGTCACGGTTCAACAAGTTTAGGTGGGATATTGTCTCTAAAATACCTAGTAGTCGTCCCTAGTCTTATAAGCCTCCTAAACCACTCTGAGTCACCTCCCATGGATAACCCTTACGTGATTTGAGGGAATTTGCCCGACAACCAAATCCCGACTTTAACCTCTCCCACTCCCGCGGATGAAAGGTCAAGGCCAATTGATGAAGTCTCTACACTAAGGTCCGACTCCCATCGATAATCAAAGTTAGGTGGACGAACAAAACTCTACCCATATCCGCTAACCAATACCAACTCCCGTTGATAGCCAAAGTTACCCAAGATCGGCCTAACTTTCGTTGGTAGCCCCAAATGGTTGAATAAGGGTAAAAAAAGGTTAAATAAAATCACTTAAACGAAAACCCAACATTACTAACCCACAACATGTAAAATATGAACCTAGTATGGAAAAGTAACCTTCATGAGACAAAACCGAACCCTAGAAGGACAAACTACTCACTAACCATTAACGAACTAACACTAAACAAATAACAAACTACTCTAATTATAAAAATAAACATGACAAGATTAATAAAGATAAAATCTTTAACTAATTAATTACATAAATAACTAAAAATAACAACTTTATATAAATTAGAAAAGGGAGAGAAAATTATACCAAGCTTGTATTAAGAGGAATGAGATTGAGTAAATTTTCACACAATTGTTGTAAACTAGAAGGATAAACTAAATTAAACTAAGAACAAAGAAGAAAATATGAGATTTGTTTGATTTTATTGAAGAACAAAACCTAACTACACTACTCTACCGAACTTCTTTCTACTATTGTTGCGTCTTCCTTTTTCTGCTCCTCCGTCCAAAGCTTTTTGTTTTTCTACCAACTTTCTAAGAAGTCAAAAGGTGGGCTCCTTTTACTTGTAAACCCAAATTAATGAGTAAAAGGGCTAGTGCTTTAGTGCTTTAGTGCTTCACAAATTGACAATGTAATGGGCTTGCAATTCCATAAAAACAATCCGGTCCATAGTAATATTTGGTAAAAGACGAATAGCCTACGTCTTCATTTGACTTGTTTTCTTTTCGCCAATCCATCTCGATTCTCGACACGCTTTTCTTACTTAAGTTAATATCTACAATATAAAAAATTGAAAAGCAGTACCATATCCAAAAATAATATAAAGTGACACTAACTTCGGCTAAATTTCTATTTTATTCCAAAAGTCTGTGAATAATACTAAGCCGGGTCACAAATTTGACTAAATAAGAGATAAAATATGGTATAAAAATGGGTAAAATATAGTATTATCAGGTCGTCGATCATTTTTCGCTTGAATCCACTACCGAGACATTAGCTACTCTTAGTCATTTACTTACTATTGGAGTTGGATTATTAGGTAAATGGATTTCATATTGTCTTTGGATTTATTTTACTTAATAAATCACTTAAACAATTTTAAGATTGCTTATTGATTAAATAAATACTCCCCTCTCTCTATCTAAAAATTTTTTCCTCCCCCTTCTCTCTAAGAAAAATCCCAAACCCTATTTAATCTTGTGCTGCCGCCGCCGCCTTCCACCCTCTTTCCCCACATATTTCTACCCTTTCGCTGGAGATGGGTACATCTTTTGGCCCATCTCCGGCGATTAATCAATCACATCTTATATAAACCACCATTTCCCACCGGAGATGGGTTCATCATTTGACCCATTTCCGGTGATTGACCGATCACATCTCCGTCAACTATGCGATCGATTGGCTTCTTACCTGCCTCCATTCAGGTGTTAGCAATGGTCATGCCACTGTGGTCTTTCCTCGTCATCGATCGATCTCTCTTGCAACTCTTTGGTTTTGCATGCAACTCGGTGCCTCGCCCCTCTCCCCGTGTCTGTTTTTTTTTTCAGTCAGTCATTTAATGGGTATAACCCATATTGTCTGTGTCCTGGTGGTTTATGCTCTTTTCTTTTGGGTCGATTTGGTGTTCCCCTCCCCCTCGCCCCCTTCCCCCACCTGTCGGGTCTTTGGCATGGGCATAACCCATCCTTTTTGTGTCGTTGCTGTTTGGAGCGGTATGGTGTTCCCCTTCCCCTCGCCCCTCTCCCCCCTATCGTCTCCAGATTGCACGTTTTATGGTCTCCGTTGGGTCGTCGTTTTCTTTGATGGTTGCATGCAAGACTGTTCATGTTGTTTTCTGGTTTTTGGTCTTTATGACGAGGTGGATGTGTCTGATGGTGCCGATTGACACTTCTTCCGTGTTTGTTTGGTTTGGTAGTCTGCCATGATCGTATGATGTTGGTCTGATTGGGGTGGTTTTATTGGACATGTGATTTGGTAGGTTTATGTTGGTTTGGAAATTGGGTTGGTTTGGTTGGCTCCGGTGGTCCGATCCATTTCAATTTAGCTATGCAAAAGTATAAGTGTCTTCTGTTTTTCGTAGTGTTAATAACAATATCCTATTATAAGAATAAGGTCGAGATGAGATTACGTCCGGTCTATGTTGGATGCACCATAGGATGGGTTTCTCTGGTGTCTTTGGCCAGATGTTTGTTTGAGGAGCAGTTTTTGTATTGGTCCGTCTGCTGGAGGAGCTTTTTGGGTCAACGGTATTTGGTCTGTTTAGTTGGTTCTTCAAGATGTAGGAGATTTATCTCCACTCGAGTCAAGTTTGTTTGGCTCGCTTTCAACTTTTCATTACTACGTCCCAGTGGCGTAAGTGCATCTTGTTCCCGTCACTCTTCAGAGCATATGCCTGGTTGGTCTGTTGAAGTCTCGCGTCATGTGGATGTCGTGCAAGCTGAAGCTCAAATCCAAGCTATCGTACTCCACCAACATATTGTTGTTACCCGACATCTCATCTTCTATAGTAAATTAGAAAATCGTACTTTTCTTTTCAATAATGTAATTTGTATTTACGATCTTATGGGTCGTACTGTTATGTAAACATTATATTTTACCGTTGCCAAAAAAAAAA
>JAIUZE010016121.1:0-24473 GCA_022085475.1 Heliosperma pusillum | reverse complement strand
ATTGCATTATGATGAAATCTTTGCACCCGTAGTTATGCTGCGTTCCATTCGGATAATCTTAGCGATTGCCGCTTTTCATGACTATGAAATTTGGCAGATGGATGTAAAAACCGCCTTCTTAAACGGTTATTTGGAGGAGGAATTGTACATGGTACAACCCGAAGGTTTCATTGATCCTAAAAATCCTAAGAAAGTTTGCAGGCTTAAGCGTTCCATTTATGGACTTAAGCAAGCATCTCGGAGTTGGAATCATCGTTTCGACAAGGTGATAAAAGAGAATGGTTTCACTCGATCGGGCCAGGAACCATGCTTGTATTCAATTCCGAGTGGGAGCAAGATTGTCTTCCTAATATTGTATGTCGATGACATACTCTTTATTGGGAATGACATACCTCTCTTAACTTCGGTAAAAGTTTGGTTAAAAAACCATTTCCAGATGAAAGATCTGGGCAAGGCACAAAGAATTTTGGGGATCTGTATCTAGAGAGATAGATCACGACGGATGTTATCCCTCAGTCAGGAGTCTTATATAGATAATATTCTTGAGAGGTTCAGCATGACCAACTCCAAGAAGGGGAACCTTCCAATGGTCTCTGGGATGCATTTGAGTAAAGCTCAGGCACCAAAGACATCGGAAAAGGTCGAGCGCATGAGTCGGATTCCTTATGCATCAGCTATAGGATCGATCATGTATGCCATGATATGCACACGTCCTGACGTGGCATATGCATTGAGTATGACGAGTCGTTACCAAGGCAATCCAGGGGAAACACACTGGATAGCTGTCAAGAATATCCTTAAGTACCTACGGAGGACTAAGGATTGGGTATTGACTTATGGAGGTGACACTGAGCTATGCGCAACCGGTTACGCAGATGCTAGCTTCAAACGGATCGAGATGACTCGAAATCTCAGTCTGGATTCGTGTTTACTATTAATGGCGCTGCGGTCAGCTGGAAAAGCTCCAAACAAAATGTTATAGCAGATTCTACGACTGAGTCCGAGTACTATGCTGCTTCAGAGGCTGCGAAGGAAGCTATATGGATGCGTCAGTTCTTACAGGGACTAACCGTAGTTCCTAGTTCGGATGACCCGATCACCATATATTGTGATAATAGTGGTGCCATCTTCCAGGCTAAGGAGCCTAAGTTCAGCAACAAGTCTAGGCATGTACAACGGAAGGCTCACATGATCCGAGATTACGTGGAGCAAAAAGAGATAGTGATAGACAAGATTGCTACGGATGATAACGTTGCAGATCCTCTCACTAAACCGTTAAGATATGATAAGCATGAAGGGCACGTTATTTCCATGGGAATTAAGCGTGTTCCTGAGTTGTATTAGTTGTTTTATATAGATTAGACACCTGTATCTTCTTCATAAAAACTATCTATGAAATCATCGTTTTGTTTTATATTTTGTTTTTCATGTGGGTTGTACTGACAACATTGAACACCACAAAGGGAACTGAATTACATTATATTTTGTTTTGGTCCGTAATCGCCTACATGAGCTGATAACTCTGGCAATTATTTTGTGACGTCGATTGATGGTGGGTTCAACGAGCCATAAGTCAAACTGTTGACTGATCGATCACAGATGCGGGTTATAATGATACTGCGCAGGACATTTTGTGACGACGTTATGGAGTCCTAAATGTTTCAAAACATTAGGTGCAGGTCGTGGATAGGACATCCATAGTGTTCCTAGAGTCGATTCTTTTGACTATCGACTGTCTCTTGAGGTAAAGGCAGTTTTTGGGTGACTTTGGTTTCTTTCTCATGGTCGACCGTAACAGGAGGCTAAGTAGATTTTCACTGGGTCATTTCATACTGCGCTTGTATCTGCAAGATTCGAGTCGAAGAAAATATCCAACCTTTATCAGGATATGATATTTCTCAGGGCCACTCGGGGAGTTGTAACTGAAATGCATGGCCATGCTCGAATGAAGATTCGTTTATCAGTTAAGTTACTCTCTAGTCGGGGAAACCACTCTTGATACAGATCACTTGTAAAATACGACCTTTGTGAATACGGACTTTGCAAATTGTTTTACATTGAGTGGGAGAAATTTAATATGGATATGAGAATCGGTTATCGCACATACACTTGTACGGACAAGTGGGAGATTGTTGGAGCCAGTGTCCTCCACAGTTAGTGCAATAACATAAATAAATCTCTATAGGTTCACAGGGTATACTTTGTATTGTAATCAGTTGATTAACGTTTATCGATAACGGTTGGCTTGCTAGATAAGTTTGACGTTATTGTCATACAGATGGCGGTGATCAACTGGTCCCTAAAAGTCACACCTAAAGAATGTGATTGAGAGATGTGATTATTTGAGAAAATAATCATATTGATGCCTTATTAAATGACTAAAAGGTTAGTCGGTGTTTTTGACTAAAAGGTTAGTCAATGTGATGATGATATAATCATTTAATAACGATTAAATGATGTTAGCTAAGACGAATTAACTGTAATTCGTAATTAAATATAAAATGTTATATTTAGTTGTAGTATATAATGTGAGCTTAAACGAATTAAAATGTTAATTCGTAATTAAACATAAACCGTTATATTTAATTAGCAGGATTATAAATATACCGATATTTATAATTGAAGTATATATTATACGATTGTCATAATAATTGTTATGTTAATATATCCACTGCAAAATGTTGTAATGGACCTTATTAATGTATGACAACATATTAGACAAATATAATATGTATAAAATTATATTAAATGGAAGCTAATATAACCGAAAAAGAGTCCAAATACATTTAGGAATTTCGGTTAAAATAGGTAACAAAATAAGAGAAAAATAATCCATTATTTTTCTCCTTTTGAGCCGTGTGATAGGGGAGTATATGGGTAGATTTTTACTCATTCTAAATCTCTAATTCATTCATCATTAATTTACATCACACAAAAAGATACAGACTCTTTTTCTCTCTAATTTTCTAGCAAATACAAGGGCATTTCTCGATCAATCTTGGGTGAGACGATTAGGAGGATATCTGATTTGATATATATTCTTAGGCCGAATTTACGAGGACTAAAGGTTATTCCTAATCCCTTTCTTTATTATGCAATTTTGTTTATGACCCGTTAATCATATAAATCGTAATTTCATTATAATCCTGTAAGATTAGCAGGATTATAAATATACCGATATTTATAATTGAAGTATATATTATACGATTGTCATAATAATTGTTATGTTAATATATCCACTGCAAAACGTTGTAATGGACCTTATTAATGTATGACAACATATTAGACAAATATAATATGTATAACATTATATTAAATGGAAGCTAATATAACCGAAACAGAGTCCAAATACATTGAGGAATTTCGGTTAAAATAGGTAACAAAATAAGAGAAAAATAATCCATTATTTTTCTCCTTTTGAGCCGTGTGATAGGGGAGTATATGGGTAGATTTTTACTCATTCTAAATCTCTAATTCATTCATCATTAATTTACATCACACAAAAAGATACATACTCTTTTTCTCTCTAATTTTCTAGCAAATACAAGGGCATTTCTCGATCAATCTTGGGTGAGACGATTAGGAGGATATCTGATTTGATATCTGTTCTTAGGCCGAATTTACGAGGACTAAAGGTTATTCCTAATCCCTTTGTTTATTATGCAATTTTGTTTATGACCCGTTAATCATATAAATCGTAATTTCATTATAATCCTGTAAGATTAAAGGGATGTATACGGATATATTCCCACAAAAACCCAACTCAAAACAACATGTTTGGAAACCATAAAAAACAAGGGTCAACTTTAAACATTCATAAGTATAGTTCTAAACTTTTAAATACAGAAATTTCAAATGGAGGCGATACCTTGTTGTGACAACCCTCGCGAATGCGGAAAATAAAAACATAAAAGCATGTGAATTAATTTGCGGAAATACGGTATTTTAAAAACTTTTATACATGCAAGAAGAAGTATACGAGGAGTGTCAAATATTTCAAACTAAAGTACGAAATACAACAAAGAGACGAAGTCTCTCAAAACGTTATAAATGTCAAAGTGTTTAGCAAACTAGCTAAAATCGTCTATAGGTGTTTCAATCCAGGGACAACGCCCGCTAGCTCACATCCGAACCCAAAATACCAAGCAAATAGACATCAATGCAAGCAACCTGTTCATCCATGAAAAACATGAACGCCACAATCAGTGGAGAGTAACTCCGGGTTCTCCCAGCAATATCACATTAAACGTACATCAAAGGAAATACAAAAGTAGAAGCATGCATATATAGATATACATGTGAAATACGATAAGGATAGATAGGCAATTCAATATATAATGATAAGAGCATAAGGAATACAAATCCAAATTCATCATGTTATACAAAGACTCGGGGAAGACACTCTTAGGCAACCGAATACGCTCACTAGGGCTTACATCTCACCGTTAGCGGTATAAGTTTGATAAGATTGAGACTCGACAAACAAACCATGCCAAGTCATGCAATGATCATGAATAATCAATCATGTAATCACGCATCCAAACACAACGACACAAAGACGACATCTCTCACGGTAAATGAAACGCACTAGCACCGTGTACATGGCAAGTATGATTAACATGCATCCACAAGATAACCATTTTCCTGAACGCATACACGATGACATTTCGTATATGTAGACTAATTTCCTCTTGGTAGCACGACGATATAAATATCCGGTCCTAGTCTAAACCTGGCCAGACTCTCGGAATAAACCATTTTTCGATTCGACATACAATGACATTTCGCATCCAAGACTCGGTCAATCATTGACGCCGAGTACCCCAAATTCGGTCGATAATTCACGAAAGAGGCGGAAAAGAACACAAGCCTCATAACAAGCGGTACGCTACATGCAAATAACACCACCTTGCAAGTACACAACATTTGACAGCCGGGTCAATCAACGCAAAGCGTTCGCCTCCCAACAACGTCGTCGTATGCCCACTAACACATGCAATTATGCAGTACGATACATCCCCGTTCCGACATTCCAGCCTTACGAACGTGGAGGTAGCCAAGGGAATGAGAAAACAAAGCACATAACAAAATAGTGCTCAAACCGTAACATTTGTAAAAACCGACTCAAAGTGGGACATACCAAAAACCGTCACAAAACATGTGATACAAGCAAATGAAATATCATATACTCAAAACATTAATATTATAAGTCACTACGTAAAATTATACGATAAACGAATCATGCGAACTATTATAAATTACGAGTTTTAGAAATTATAAGAAAAATATACAGCCGTGTTGCCGGCCGGTCAGGGGACTGGCGGCCGGTACCCCGGCTCGCGCATCATGCATAATACAAAAATCACATAGGAAAGAGCAGTGTGGTCCAGGCCGGTCCGGGGGCCGGCGGCCGGGCACCCGGCCAGGAGCACCAATACACAAAAATCACAAGTCTCCTACTGATGTGTTCCAACCCGGTGGGCAGACCGGCGGCCGGTCACCCGGCTGGGAACCCCAGTCCACCGTGAGCATTCTACACTTGATCAATCCTTTTCAATTCTCATAATTTACTTCTAACAACTATCAACTATCAACAATCAATAATCATCATCAATAATCATCAACTAACAACAATCATTATCAATAACACAATTCCTAAGCTTTCTAATCGTATTCTAAATACGAATTCTAACATAAAAATCATGTAAAACACGTAAAGTATATCGTGTAACCCTTCACCGTTACCTTTATGCGTCTTCACTCCGCGTCAAGGTCCTCTTCGATTAAGAAATAGTCTTTGTCGGGATCTTGAAGGTCACCACCTACAAATAGTTAATAAAAGATGAATTTACTTCACCTTGAGAAAGACGGAAAGTTTGAAAAGCAAGAAAGACGGTAATTTTATTATCAATACGGATAGAGGAAGATAAGAGGGGAAGAATAAGACAAACTTACGTGAATTTGAGCAAGAAATGAGCGAGATATGACGATTCTAAGATTGGATGATTATGGAAGCTAGGTTTTTGGTTGATTTCTTAAGGAAGAAGTAAGAGTTGTGTTTGTGTGAATGAAATAGGTTATGAGGGAGTATGAGGGAGTATGAAGAAAAAAGTCAAGAAAAAGTCAAAGACGACTTAAGACGGGTTTTACTTGAAATCTCGCGAAAAATTCAAATACGAACTCGGAAATTCTAAATTCGACACGATAAATTTAATTCTAAACAAAAACTAAATTTCGCTGAAACGTATCCGTAAAAATATTTTTACTATTAAAATAGGGTACATTTGCGGGTGTTACAATCACCCCACCTTTTAAAAAGTTTCGCCCTCGAAACTTGATCGAAAGAAAGATACCTTAAAGGAATAGACTCGGATATTTACTACGCATAGAAGCTTCCGTTTCCCAAGTCTCTTCTTCGACATTAGCACATCTCCACAAGATTTTCACTAAAGGAACCACCTTACTTCTACTTCTTATCCTTGCGATCTAGGATGCGGATCAGCTTCTCTTCAAAGGACAAATTCGGTCCAAGCTCGGGCATTTCCTTTTGAAAGACATGGCTTGGATCACTAACATACTTTCTCAATTGAGAAACATGGAATACATCATGAACCTTAGCCAAATTCGGGGGCAAATCCAACTTGTAAGCAACGGCACCAATCCTTTTCTTAATATCAAAGGGTCCAATGTATTTCGGGCTCAATTTACCCTTAACACCAAACCGTTTAACACCCTTCATTGGAGATACTTTCAAGAACACCTTATCTCCAACCTCACATTCTAGCGGTCTTCTTCGGATATCGGCATAAGAGTTTTGACGGTCTTGAGCAGCTTTCATTCTATCACGAATGACCTTCACATTATCAACAGTCTCAACAAGAACATCGGGACCTAAGTCACGAACATCACTCAATTGATTCCAACATATAGGACTCCGACATTTCCTTCCATAAAGAGCTTCATAAGGGGCCATCTTGATAGATGCATGATAACTGATGTTGTAAGAAAACTCCACCAACGGTAGACTCTTTTCCCAACTTGATTGGAAGTCGAGTGCACAAGCCCTAAGCAAGTCTTCTAAAGTCTGAATAGTCCTCTCGGTCTGACCATCCGTAGCGGCATGAAAAGCGGTACTCATCAACAACTTACTACCCATGGCTTCTTGTAAAGCCTTCCAAAATCTCGAACAAAACCTCGGATCTCGGTCAGATATAATCTCCTTAGGAACACCATGGTATCTAACAATCTCATCAACATAAGCTTTCGCTAAACGATCTAAACTCCAGGTTTCTTTGATCGGAAGGAATCTAGCACACTTGGTCAAACGATCAACAACAACCCAAACGGCATCTTTACCTCCAACGGTCCTCGGCAAAGCCATAACAAAATCCATAGAAATAGATTCCCACTTCCATAGTGGAATATCCAACGGTTGTAGCAATCCACCGGGCCTCTTGTGTTCAATATTCACTTGTTGGCAAGTAAGACATCTTCCAACATAAGACACAACATCACCCTTCACGTTCGGCCACCAAAATTGTAGCTTCAAGTCTTTGTACATCTTATCACCACCGGGGTGAATAGAATAAGGGGAAAGGTGAGCTTCATCAAGAACTCGCTTCCTCAAATCAAGAGCATTAGGAACAAATAAACGGCCATGGAAACGAAGAACACCTTCATCATCAAACTTGAAATCCTTAGCTTTACCTTCAAGAAGTTTGGCTTGAATAGACTTGTAGGTAAGATCATCAACTTGGCTTTCGCGGATTTCACGGGGAAAAACAGGTTCGGCACTCATAGCACCAACATAAACAAATCTACGCTCCACGAATTTTAACTTCAACTTTCTAAACTCGGCACAAAGATCATCGGGTAATACGCGCATAGCATTCAATGCTTGAGAAGCTTTCCTACTAAGAGCATCGGCAACAACATTTGCTTTCCCTTCATGGTACAATAACTCAAAATCATAATCGTTCACCAATTCCAACCATATTCTTTGTCTCATATTCAACTCTTTTTGAGTAAATATGTACTTCAAACTCTTGTGATCGGTGAATATACGACAATGAACACCATTAATGTAGTGTCTCCAAACTTTCAAAGCATGAACAACGGCGGCCAATTCCAAATCATGAGTAGGATAGTTCACTTCATGAACTCTCAACTGCCTCGAAGCATACGCCACCACTTTCCTATTTTGCATAAGAACACAACCCAATCCCATCTTAGAAGCATCACAATAGACATCGAAGTCTACTCCATCTTCAGGCAAAGTCAACACCGGAGCGGTAGTTAACCTTTTCTTTAACTCTTGAAAAGCAGCTTCACAAGCTTCATTCCATAGGAACTTGGTTTCCTTCTTCAATAACTGAGTCATCGGTCTAGCAAGCTTAGAGAAATGCTTGACAAATCTACTGTAATAACCAGCTAACCCAAGAAAACTTCAAATTTCTCTAATATCGGTCGGACTCTTCCAATCAACAACGGCCTCAATTTTCGAAGGATCCACCATTACACCTTCTTTTGAAATCACATGCCCAAGAAAGGACACCTTAGGTAACCAAAATTCACACTTGGAGTACTTAGCATACCACTTCTGTCGGCGAAGAACACCCAAAATAGTCCTTATATGAATAGCATGCTCTTCTTCGGACTTGGAGAAAATAAGAAAATCGTCAATGAACACCGCCACACACTTGTCAAAATACTTACTAAATGTGCGGTTCATTTGATCCATAAAGATAGCGGGAGCATTCGTCAATCCAAATGGCATTACCTTGAACTCATGATGACCATACCTTGTACTAAAAGCGGTCTTCGGAATATCAACATCACGAACAGGAATTTGGTGATAACCGGATCTCAAATCAATCTTTGAAAAAGTAGAAGCACCCTTTAATTGATCAAACAAATCTTCAATTCTTGGTAAAGGATACCTATTCTTGATTGTAATCCGATTCAATTCACGATAATCAATACAAAGCCTCATAGAACCATCTTTCTTCTTTACAAAGAGAACGGGAGCACCCCAAGGCGAGGCACTTGGTCGAATAAAACCCTTTTCAATCATATCATCTAGCTGCTTCCTTAATTCTTTCAATTCGGTCGGAGCCATACGGTAAGGAGCTTTGGCTATGGGTCCAGAACCAGGTACAAGATCAATAGAGAACTTAACATCATGCTCGGGAGGGATCTCGGGCAATTCTTCAGGGAATATATCAACGAATTCTCGAACAATAGGCATATCTTTAATATTTGGCAAAGAGGTAGTTGAAGAAGTCACAATACACAAGTATGTTTGGTGACCTTTTCTAACCATACTTACCAATTTCATAGCGGAAATCAAAGACACACCTTTTCGGGGATGAGATCCCTTATAGGTTATTCTAACTCCTAAAGGACTCTTTAAATAAATCTTTTGATCACGACACTCGAACCTAGCATGGTACAATGCTAACCAATCAATACCTAGGATTATATCGAACTCTTCTGGAGGGAACTTAAGGAGATTTGCGGGAAAGATAGAACCCGAAATAGATATTGGTACATTTGGATAAAGGGTAGAACAAGAGATAATATCTCCGGATGGTAAGGATATGGGAGTATCCTCACTACATGTAGGCTCGATAGATAACTTATTAGCATAAGTCGAAGACACAAAAGACATTGAAGCACCGGTATCAAATAGAATAAGACACGGTTGCTCTAAGATTGAGAACATACTCGTAATGATCTCTGGATGAGCATCGGCTTCGGCATGGCTCATGACAAAGATAGAACCCTTAGGTTTAGCAGGAGGAGGGGGCAACTTTCGATCGAGGCAATCATCATAACGGTGACCACCCTTTTGACAAAAGTAGCACATGTAAGGTCGGTTGGAGCATGACACACCGGGGTGGTGTGGAAGCCTACAATAGTTGCAAAAGCGACCTTGAGGTTGAGCTTGAGGAGCGTAAGGCCTATGAGCCACATTTGAAGTAGCTCTAGGAATGAAAGGAGCAGGAGCTCTTGCATTTGCATTGGAAGGAGGAATGAATCACCTCTTGTTGGCATAAGACTTAGAAGGAGACGGAATAAATGGTCTCTTTCCATACACATTCGGCCTAGGAGTGAAAGAAGGAGAGGGATTATTCATCAAAGCTTCAACCCTAATAGCCTTCATTGAATTCTCGCCCACAAGGCATCATCATAAAGATCCCCAAAGGAGGTAGTATTCCTCCTCACTTTACTTTGAAGAACGGCACTCAGCTTGTTACGGTAATAGAAGGCTCGGTCCTCGTCATCTCGGATAAGTCTTGGAGCAAAATGAGCGAGCTTATTGAACTCCTTAGTGAAGTCCTGAGCTGACAAGTTGCCTTGTTTAAAGTCAATGAACTCCTTGAGCCTTTGTTGCTTAAGCTCTTTAGGATAGAATCTACCTTCCACAAGAGCTTTGAAACAAGCCCAGTTGAAGTCATCTTCGAGAAAAGCGGTGGCACTAGTGATAGCCCACCAATTATCAGCTTCCCTCACCAGGAAGTGCTTTGCGATCCTCACCTTGTCCTCTTCTCGGACTTGGTATAGATCGAACTGCTTCTCCATCTCACGGAACCAATCGGATAACTCCGTAGGGTCCGGCTCTCCACCATATGGTACAATCTTACTTCTAGCTATTTGTCCAGCTACCCAAGCGTAGCCACCTTGATGGTTATCTTCCCTTCGAGGGGAAACCTGGTTGTTGGCTTGAGCTAAAGCCGCATCTTGCTGATTTTTCAGGACTTGAGTGAGAGCTTCCAACATAACGTTCTCAACTAGACGTGGTCTCACCATCTTCATAAGAAACAAAAACAAATTAAGTTACTCCTATCAATTAGCATAAAGAAATAGACTACCAAGTAAAATCCTTAACTTCTACCCAACTCTCATTTATTATTTTTAAGGTCAAGTAGTTTAAATAAGGGTTCACGTGTGTGCGTCGGGAGCGATAAAGCTCTGATACTAACTGTGACAACCCTCGCGAATGCGGAAAATAAAAACATACAAGCATGTGAATTAATTTGCGGAAATACGGTATTTTAAAAACTTTTATACATGCAAGAAGAAGTATACGAGGAGTGTCAAATATTACAAACTAAAGTACGAAATACAACAAAGAGACGAAGTCTCTCAAAACGTTATAAATGTCAAAGTGTTTAGCAAACTAGCTAAAATCGTCTAGAGGTGTTTCAATCCAGGGACAACGCCCGCTAGCTCACACCCGAACCCAAAATATCAAGCAAAAAGCCATCCATGCAAGCAACCTGTTCATCCATGAAAAACATGAACGCCACAATCAGTGGGGAGTAACTCCGGGTTCTCCCAGCCATATCACATTAAACGTACATCAAAGGAAATACAAAAGTAGAAGCATGCATATATAGATATACATGTGAAAAACGATAAGGATAGATAGGCAATCCAATATATAATGATAAGAGCATAAGAAGTACAAGTCCGAATCCATCATGTTATACAAAGACTCGGGGAAGACACTCTTAGGCAACCGAATACGCTCACTAGGGCTTACATCTCACCGTTAGCGGTATAAGTTTGATAAGATTGAGACTCAACAAACAAACCATGCCAAGTCAATGCAATGATCATGAATAATCAATCATGTAATCACGCATCCAAACACAACAACAAAGACGACATCTCTCACGGTAAATGAAACGCACTAGCACCGTGTACATGGCAAGTATGATTAACAGGCATCCACGAGATAAGCATTTCCCTGAACGCATACACGATGACATTTCGTATATGTAGACTAATTTCCTCCTGCTGGCACGACGATATAAATATCCGGTCCTAGTCTAAACCTGGCCAGACTCTCGGAATAAACCATTTTCCGATTCGACATGCGATGACATTTCGCATCCAAGACTCAGTCAATCATTGACGCCAAGTACCCCAAATTCGGTCGATAATTCACGAAAGAGGCGGAAAAGAGCACAAGCCTCATAAACAGCGGTACGCTACATGCAAATAACACCACCTCGCAAGTACACAACATTTGACGGGCGGGTCGATCAACGCAAAGCGTTCGACTCCCAACAACGTCGTCGTATGCCCACTAACACATGCAATTAAGCAGTAGGATACATCCCGGTTCCGACATTCCAGCCTTACGAACGTGGACGTAGCCAAGGGAATGAGAGTACAAAGCACATAACAAAATAGTGCTCAAACCGTAACATTTCTAAAAACCGACTCAAAGTGGGACATACCAAAAACCGTCACAAAACATGTGATACAAGCGAATGAAATATCATATACTCAAAACATTAATATTATAAGTCACTACGTAAAATTATACGATAAACGACTATTACAAATTACGAGTTTTAGAAATTATAAGAAAAATATACAGCCGTGTTGTCGGCCGGTCAGGGGACCGGCGGCCGGTACCCCGGCTCGCGCATCACGCATAATACAAAAATCACATAGGAAACAGCAGTTTGGTCCAGGCCGGTCTGGGGGCCGGCGGCCGGGCACCCGGCCAGGAGCACCAATACACAAAAATCACAAGTCTCCTACTGATGTGTGCCCAGCCGGTGGGCAGACAGGCGGCCGGTCACCCGGCTGGGAACCCCAGTCCACCGTGAGCATTCTACACTTGATCAATCCTTTTCAATTCTCATAATTTACTTCTAACAACTATCAACAATCAATAATCATCATCAATAATCATCAACTAACAACATTCATTATCAATAACACAATTCCTAAGCTTTCTAATCGTATTCTAAATACGAATTCTAACATAGAAATCATGTAAAACACGTAAATGATATCGAGTAACCCTTCACCGTTACCTTTATGCGTCTTCAATCCGCGTCAAGGTCCTCTTCGATTAAGAAGTAGTCTTTGCCGGGATCTTGAAGGTCACCACCTACAAATAGTTAATAAAAGATGAATTTACTTCACCTTGAGAAAGACGGAAAGTTTGAAAAGCGAGAAAGACGGTAATTTTATTATCAATACGGATAGAGGAAGATAAGAGGGGAAGAATAAGACGAACTTACGTGAATTTGAGCAAGAAATGAGCGAGATATGACGATTCTAAGATTAGATGATTATGGAAGCTAGGTTTTTGGTTGATTTCTTAAGGAAGAAGTAAGAGTTGTGTTTGTGTGAATGAAATAGGTTATGAGGGAGTATGAGGAAAAAGTCAAGAAAAAGTCAAAGACGACTTAAGACGGGTTTTACTTGAAATCTCGCGAAAAATCCAACTACAAACTCGAAAATTCTAAATTCGACACGATAAATTTAATTCTAAACAAAAACTAAATTTCGCTGAAAAGTATCCGTAAAAATATTTTTACTATTAAAATAGGGTACATTTGCGGGTGTTACACTTGTCCTCTTACAATTCTAACGGTAGGTCACAAGCCCAAAACAAGCAAGTAATGTAAGAGATAATATTATTTCACAAAATTGGGTCAGTGTAGGAAAACTGAAGTCGTCACGACCGTGACAGGCATGTCACGACTGTAACACCCGCAAATGTACCCTATTTTTAATATAAAAATATTATACGGATACTTTTCAGCGAAATTTAGTTTTAGTTTAGAATTAAATTTCCCGTGTCTAGTTTAGAATTTCCGAGTTCGTTTTTGGACTTTACGCGAGATTTTGAGTAAGTTACTTCTTAAGACGTTTTTGGGCTTTTCCCATATGTTTTCCACTTACTCCTTCATATACTCCCCTTAACCCTAACTCACACTCACATTCAATCTTCTTCTTCCTCACCAAGTAACTACCAAAACCCTAACCTCCATATTTGCTCAAGTTTTAATATCGTCACTACTCCTTCATTACTCGCTCAAATTCACTAAAGTTCGTCTTATTCTTTCCCTCTCATCGTCCTCTATCCGTATTGGTAATAAAATTACCGTCTTTCTCGCTTTTCAATTTATCCGTCTTTCTCAAAGGTGAATTATATTCATCTTTTATTATCTAATTGTAGGTGGTGACCTCCAAGACCTCGACAAGGACTACTATTTGATAGAATAGGACCTCGACGAGGAGTGAAGACGCGAAAAGGTAACGGTGAAGGGTTACTCGATATCATTTACGTGTTTTATGTGTTTTCTATGTTAATAATCGTATTTAGAATAGGATTAGTAATCATAGGAATTGTGTTGTTGATGATAGTTGTTGTTAGTTGATAATTTATAATGAGAATTGATGATTGATGATGATAATTGAAGTTGGTTAATATTCATAAGTGTTGAAGTGATGATTTTCGTCCATAGTTGACCCCAGCCGGCCGACCGGCTGGGGAGAGGCTGTATATTATTTATGTTACGTAATATTTTTGAGCATGAATTATGTCTCAGCAGGCCGATCGGCAGCCGGTCGGTGCCGGTCAGCCGACCGGCTGAGACACGCCTGAAATTGTCTTCATTTTCTCAAGTAATATAGGTCCCAGCCGGGTAGCCGGCAGCCGGTCCCTTTGACCGGCTGCGACATGCTGCATTTTCAGTTGCTTTTCAATTGATATATTGGTGCCAGCCGGGTAGCCGGCAGCCGGTCCCCTTGACCGGCTGGCACACGCTGGAGTTCTATTTGCAACTCTTACTTATGTTTTCATTTATAATTATTCCGATGGTTCGTTTATCGTATAAATTTACGTAATGACTTTGAATATTAATGTTTTGAATATATGATATTTCATTCGCTTGTATCGCATGTTTTGTGACGGTTTTTGGTATGTCCCACTTTGAGCCGGTTTTTACACATATTACGGTTTGAGCACTAATTTTCTATGTGCTTTGTACTCTCATTCCCTTGGCTACCTCCACGTTCGTAAGGCTGGAATGTCGGAACGGGGAGTGTATCCTTACTGCTTAATTGCATGTGTTAGTGGGCATATGACGACGTTGTTAGGCAGGCGAACGCTTGGCGTATGATCACCCGGCCCTCACATGTGTATACTTTGCGAGGTGGTTGTCATTTTCATGTAGCGTACCCGCTTGTTGTTAGGCTTAGTGTCTAATGTGTCCGCCTCTTTCGTGAAGGTTTGACCGAATTTGGGGTACTCGGCGTCTATGATTGACCGAGTCTTTGATGCTGCCAATGTCATCGCTTAGTCAGTATCATGTAAAATCGGTTATTCCGAGAGTCTGGCCATGTTTAGACTAGGACCGGATATTTATATCGTCGTCCTACCAGGAGGAAATTAGTCTACATATACGAAATGTAATGAATCGTGTATGCGTTCAGGGCAATGTTTTATCCCGTGGATGCCTTTTAATCATACTTGCATGTACACGGTGCTAGTGCGTGTCATTTACCGTTAGAGATGTCGTCAACGTATTGTACGTTTGGATGGATGGTTATATGATTGATTACTTGTGATCTTTGGATGACTTGGCATAGTTTTTTTTGTCGAGTCTCAATCTTATCAAACTTATGCCGCTAACGGTGAGATGCAAGCCCTAGTGACTTTATGGTTGCCTAAGAGTGTCATCCCCGAGTCTTTCTATAATATGATGTTTACGGTTTTGTACTTCATGTATCGATATCCTTCTACTTTTGTATTTCCGTTTATGTACGTTTATTGTGGTATAGCTGGGAGAACCCGGAGTTACTTCTACTGATTGTGGCGTTCATGTTTTTCATGGATGAACAGGTTGCTTGATTGGATGGCTTTTTGCTTGTGGTATTTTGGGTTCGGGTGTGAGCTAGCGGGCGTTGGCCTGGATGAGTCACCTTTAAACGTTGTTTAGCTAGTTGCTAATAACTTTGATATTTGATAACATTTTGAGAGACTTCGTCTCTTTGTAGTATATTCTATTTTAGTTTGTATATATTTGACATTCCTCGTATTTTTATCTTAGCATGTAAAAAGTTTTAAAAACACCGTATTTTCCCCTATATTAATCACATGCTTGTATGTTTTATTTTCGCATTCGCGAGGGTTATTGTCACAACGACCTTGACTTGCATGTCACGCCCGTGAAAGGTATGTCATGCAAGGGTATTGGTTCTGCCTCTTATTTCACGCCGGTGACATGTATGTCACGCTTGTGACTTGGGTCGAGACAACTCTTCTTTGTTCTAAACTAAACCATGGCTTCCCCAAAATAGATCCACACACAAGTTTAACAACAATGAATGATTGAAACCAACAACATATGTGTAACCTTGCATAAGATTAACATAAAGTAAGCATATGAGATGGATTTAACATATGAATGAGTAATAAACACTTATCATGTGAAATCAACATAAAGAATTCATGTTTCACTAGTAAATACAACAATTAACACATAAAATACATATTGATATCGAGTAACCCATCACCGTTACCTCGATTAGCACTTCAAATCATTGATTCCCAAGAGAACTATCAACCAACATGAATTCCTTGACCCAAAATCTTCAAAATACATCTTTTCATGATAAATAAAGCGACAAGAACCCAAAAACGAAATATGGTAAAATAAGGTCTAAAAAGAACGTTAAAAGTTTCGATCTTTTATTATCTAGAAAGAAAGAGAATGGTGAGAGGATTTCGAAACATTAAACGGAATTGAATTACGTTAAGAGACGAAGAAGTTATGTCCGTCTTAAGTTTGAATCTAGGCACATGGGTTTTATTAAAAGTTGGAGGAAATAGATATTTTATGGTATGAAAATGAAGAGGAGGATGAGAGGAGAATATTGATATAAAAATCGTCAAGTTTCGTTGAGAGACGGAGAAATGGCATCCGTCTTAAGTTTAGGAAGTTATGGAGGTTTAATGGTGGTTTTTGGTTGTTGGAGGAAGAAGATGAAGGTGAGTATATTGCTTAAATTTTGAGGAGGAACGAGGAGGGATAGGTGAGTTTATTTTGGCGTAGAATCCGATTATGAACTCATAACAGACATAAATATGACGGTTTCTACCTAACTAAACTAAATTCTATTTAACATTAATTTAAAGCCACGAAATCATAAATTAACGAATTAAAATATTTTAACCAATAAAAGTAAAAGACGAATTTATTAAATTTACGATTTTAGTAAATTACTCGTTATTATAAAATTTATGGTGTTACAATCGCCCCTCCTTTTAAAAAGTTTCGTCCTCGAAACTTGAAAGCAGAAAACAAAGGTTAGAAGTACAGAAATTGGTTTCTCAAATTTGGCATCCTAAACACTTACAAGGAAACGATACTTCAAAAACACGACATTTTTTCAAAAGTGTATAAGAAACATTTTCGATGACGCCAGTCTCTTTCCGGGGAACGAAATAGCTCTTGTCGTGCATACAAGAACACTAATATTCCAAAGTGAAGACAAGGTAAAAATAAAAGCGTACGCTGATAAGTGCAGAACTAGGTATTAGGCGTCTCAAGTAACGAGTTCTAACATCTGACCAAACGCAAAATCTAGAATAAGAGTAACATAAATCCATTTTCGTAAAATGAAAGTAGAAAAATTCATTTCAAAGTTTCTTTTAAAAGTATAAATTCAAAACCCATCGTGAAAATTTAAAAATTTTCTCAAAGCGCAAACTCAAGACAACAAAATATTGCATACACATAAAAGTAACTTGAGCAGCACCGACACATTCACGGTAACAAAATCTACACACAACAAGCAGATAGGAATAAATCGAATTCTTAGGAATAGAAATGTCACGATAGAGCAACTAAAAAGGGTCAACTAGCATAACATTTCACCGGTAATAAGATCAAATACCCACAAAAGCTTATCGGAAGACCAAGAGCGGAATCAAGGATGAACTCCTAAGGGTAACAATTATATAGATGATCAAGTGGCAGGGCAACGACAGATGAAAGATATATATACAAAGATATATTTTATTCCCAAAAGAAAGCATGACAAAATAGATAAGAGATAAATGAACGGCAAAGCTTTCGCTCAAAGAGGGAGAAAGCCTAAGAACTGGGAAGAATACTAAACACTTCACTCTAGTACCAAAGTCATTATGATCAACTTCTCTGGCATTTTTGCCAATCCCAAACCATAGTCACATCTGTGACAACCCTCGCGAATGCGGAAAATATAAAACATACAAGCATGTGAATAACATAGCGGAAATATGAAGTTTTTTTAGAACTTTTATACATGCAAGAAGAAGTATACGAGGAGTGTCAAATATTACAAACGAAAGTACGAATTTAACTACAACAAGAGACGAAGTCTCTCCAAATGTTAACAAAGTAAAAGTGTTCAGCAAATAAGCTAAAATCGTCTAGAGGTGAAACTTCCAGGGACAACGCCCGCTAGCTCACACCCGAACCCAAAATAGCATAAGCAAAAAGCCATCCAAATCAAGCAACCTGTTCATCCATGAAAAACATGAACGCCACAGTCAGTGGGGAGTAACTCCGGGTTCTCCCAGCAATATCACATTAAACGTACATAAAAGGAAATACAAAAGATAAGCATGCATATATATATATACATGTGAAATACGATAAGAATAGATAGGCAATTCAATATATAATGATAAGAGTATATGTAATACAAATCCGAATCCATCAGGTTATACAAAGACTCGGGGAAGACACTCTTAGGAAACCGAATACGCTCACTAGGGCTTGCATCTCACCGTTAGCAGTATAAGTTTGATAAGATTGAGACTCGACAAACAAACCATGCCAAGTCATGCAATGATCATGAATAATCAATCATGTAATCACGCATCCAAATACAACAACACAAAGACGACATCTCTCACGGTAAATGAAACGCACTAGCACCGTGTACATAGCAAGTATGATTAACAGGCATCCACGAGATAAGCATTTCCCTGAACGCATACACGATGACATTTCGTATATGTAGACTAATTTCCTCCTGGTAGCACGACGATATAAATATACGGTCCTAGTCTAAACCTGGCCAGATTCTCGGAATAAACCGTTTTTTCGATTCGACGGCGATCACAATATTACGCATCCAAGACTCGATCAATCATTGACGGCCGAATCTAACCCCCAAATTCGTCTGCTAATTCACGAAGAGGTACAAAAAGAAAAAAAAAAAAAACTCGAGCCACATAACAGCACGTTACAGCTACTACAATCATATAACACCCCTCGCAGTACTCAACATTTGAGGCCGGGTCGACACTCACGCAAAGCGTCTCAACCCCAACAACGTCGTCGTATGCCCCTGACGGGAGTATGTGACCAAGCCAAGACACGAGCCATGACACGAGCCCAAGACAAGACACAAACTCAAGACAAGACTCAACATCAAAACAACAACATACATTCAGACAACACCATGACAAGCTATGACAATGTTCTATTCAGCCCAAGCCACAACCACTTCAAGCCTGCTAAGACAACACCACCACAACCAGAACAAAGCCTAGCCATCCACTTCCCAAGACTAGGCCACAACAAAGCTCAGCCAACAGCCCAACAAACCCAACACAACCAAAACAGCCCCCAGCCAAAAACAGCCTATCACTGCCTTTCTAAACAAGGTCCATGGGGCCCCACACAATCAAACAAGCCTAACCAACCCTCAAACCTATGTCTTGGGAAGGTCCTCTACAACTTTCCCCAGGACTTCCCTCCCCAGAAACAAACACACAAAGAGTTAGCTTAGGGACAACTTCAGACTGTCCCGATTTCAGCCTTTTTGCAGTAGTTAACATGTCACTATCAAACTTTCCTTTTATGATCAAACAAACTCGAGGGCCTTTTAGAAGGACCTTTGGCATCCATCCCACTTCAGTTGAGCTCAATAATCAAGCTCAGAAGTCCACCCCTCCACCAGTTTCAACCCCAACAAACCCATTAAGGCAGATTGTCCTATTAGAATTACTTTTCTGCTTTATCTACTTTATGTCAGTTTTTTTCTGCAAGTTTGTAGCTGTTATTTGTTTCATGTTGTAAGCCTTGTGGCCCTAGATATCTCCTAAACGTCTGAGTTGTATCCTTGTTGCCTATATAAGGCCTTTACCTAATGAAATGCAAATCAGATTTGAAGTAAAACATAAAACTGAAACCTTGTTTCTGTTGCATCTCTTGGCTGTGTGCTTGAGACAACTTCCTTTGCTTTGTGCTTGGAAGTGAGCTTGGGTCCTTAGCTGTGTGCTGGGATCAAGGTTCAACCCTCAACCATTGGCTTTGTGCTTTGGTTAAGGTCCTATCCTTGTTCTTTAACAATCAATTCAAACAGAAACAAAGTACTTGCAAGTGTCTTGATCTTAGCTCAATTTGTCATTGTTTAGTTGTCTTTTTCTGAATAGTTTCAGTGCAAATTGGTTATCAGAGCTTTGGTTTGTGAGTTCATCTACCTAACCACATTAAAAACACAAAATACAACCATGAGTGAAGAGAGAATCACAGGTATTGAAAACACAGTTCAAGATCTTGTCAGAACTGTAATGGAGGTCTCTAGATCTGTCAATGAACTCCTTGAGGCCAACAGAACAATGATACAAGGGGAGGCAGAGGTCGAGGAAGAGGAGCACCTTTCCCACAAGGTGGAGTAAGGAGGAGACAACCTGTAGATCAGTTTGAAATGTCAGATTCAGATGGCTCAGATCACAGTCTTCTCAGACACCAAGACAAAGATATCAAGGTAGAGATTCCTGACTTTCTAGGTAGCTTGAACCCTGATGATTTCTTAGATTGGCTAAGGTCTGTAGAAAGAGTCTTTGAGTTTAAAGGATACACTGATAGAAAGGCTTTTAAGGTTGCTATCATGAAACTAAAAGGCTATGCCTCACTTTGGTATGAAAACATGAAAACCTTGAGGGTTAGAGAAGGGAAAGAACCTGTAAAGTCATGGCTCAAACTGAAAAAGAAAATGAGAGCTAAGTTTGTCTCTAGGGACTACACTCAAGACATGTTCATTAAGCTTACTCACCTAAAGCAAGACCAAAGACCTTTAGAGTCCTACCTAAGAGACTTTGAACAACTCACTTTGCAATGTGAGGTTGTTGAGAAATCTGAACAAAAGATAGCAAGGTTCTTAGAGGGGTTGGATGAAAGGATAGCTAGCAAAGTCAGGCTACAAAACATATACTCCTTTGAGGAAGCTGTCAACTTGTCTTTAAGGGTAGAAAAATTGGGAAAAGGAAAGGCCAGTGCTTCTAAGACACCTTCCAGAACCCCCACCTTCAAACCTTTTGTAGGAGTTAAGATAGGAGAACCTGTGGTTCCTGTTAAGACTCCTTTCAACCTTGATAAAGGCAAGGCTGTTGAGGCAGGCCAAAGGAAGACTACCCCTCTCAAAAAGTGCTTTCAATGTCAAGGGTATGGACATTTTGCTAGAGAATGTCCATCTAAAAGGGCTCTGAGTACCCTAGAAGTAATCCATTGGGGAGATGATGAAGTGTTGGTCTGTGATGAAGAGATGGAAGAGCCTGAGGTAGAGGCTAGTGAGGAGTTGATAGAGCCTGATGCAGGGTTAAGTTTGGTAACATGGAGGGTAATGCATACTCAACCACAACCTTTGGAAGAGGACCAAAGACACCAGATCTTTAGGACCAGATGTACCATCAAGGGTAGAGTATGTAACCTCATTATTGATGGGGGAAGCTGCACTAATGTGGCTTCCAAAACACTGATAGACAAGCTAGCTCTACCCACCAAAGACCACCCCCTACCTTACAAACTCAGATGGCTAAACAAAGGGGCTGAGATCAAGGTGGATAAACAATGTGTTATACCTTTCTCAATTGGTAAAGGGTATGTGGATGAGAGTCTTTGTGATGTTCTACCTATGGATGCATGTCACCTTCTGCTTGGGAGACCATGGGAGTTTGATAGGGATGCCATACACCATGGGAGAGACAACACTTACACCTTCAAGTATGGGAAGAAGAAGATCACCCTAGCACCTTTACCACCTGCTTTAAAGATCAACCCAAACCCCATGAGTGAGGCTTCCAAAGAAGTCATGTTGATAAGTGAATCAGAAATAGCACAAGAGCTAAGTGAGCTACAACCTGTATACATATTGCTAGTCAAGGAGACTGGGATGAGTATCATTGATATCCCTGAAGAGGTCAAATCTATCCTAGAAAGTTATGGTGATGTCTTCCCTACTGAGCTTCCTAGTGGACTGCCACCACTTAGAGGGATAGAGCACCACATTGACCTAGTGCCTGGAGCTATCTTACCCAACAAGCCAGCCTACAGGAGTGACCCTAAGGCTACACAAGAGCTCCAACTTCAAGTAGGTGAACTACTCAACAAGGGCTATGTCAGAGAGTCCCTCAGTCCTTGTGCTGTACCAGCCTTGCTTGTGCCAAAGAAGGATGGGACTTGGCGTATGTGTATTGATAGTAGGGCCATCAACAACATTACCATCAAGTATAGGTTTCCCATACCTAGACTTAATGATATTCTGGATGAGCTAAGTGGGGCTCAAGTGTTCACTAAGATTGATCTGAGGCAGGGCTACCACCAAGTGAGGATAAGAGCAGGGGATGAATGGAAGACAGCTTTCAAGACTAAACATGGGCTCTATGAATGGCTGGTGATGCCTTTTGGGTTGTCTAATGCCCCTAGCACCTTCATGAGGTTGATGACAGAGGTCCTAAGGCCTTACTTAGGCAAGTGTGTAGTGGTTTACTTTGATGATATTCTTATTTACAGTTCAACTAAGGGAGAACATTTGCAACATCTGAAGTTGTTGTTTGAGGTCCTAAGAGAAAATAAGTTGTATGGCAAGCTAGAGAAGTGCACCTTCATGCAGCCTGAGGTTTACTTCCTTGGGTTCATCATCTCTAAGAAAGGGGTAGCAGTTGCTCCTGAGAAAGTGCAAGCAATCAAGGAATGGCCCATTCCCCAAACTGTTACTGATGTAAGAAGTTTCCATGGATTGGCATCTTTCTATAGGAGGTTCATACAAGGGTTTAGTTCAATCATGGCCCCTATTCCTGAGTGCATGAAGAAGGGAGAGTTCAAGTGGAATGAGAAGGCTGAAAGGTCCTTCAATCTGATCAAAGAGCTATTGTGCAAGTCTCCAATATTGGTTCTACCAGACTTTAACAAACTCTTTGAGGTAGAGTGTGATGCCAGTGGTCTTGGCATAGGAGCTGTGCTTACTCAAGAAAAGAAACCTGTGGCATACTTTAGTGAGAAGCTAAATGGGGCCAACCTTAACTATTCCACATATGACAAGGAATTCTATGCCATTGTGAGGGCATTGAATCATTGGGGACACTACTTGAAGCCTAAGCCTTTTGTGCTTCATTCTGATCATGAGGCTCTCAAATACATCAATGGACAACACACACTCAACCCCAGACATGCCAAATGGGTAGAGTTCTTGCAATCCTTCTCATTCTCCAGCAAGTACATAGAAGGTAAGAACAATGTTGTAGCTGATGCATTGTCTAGAAGGTCTGTAATGTTGACCTTCATGGAGCAAAGGGTGTTTGGGTTTGAATTTATGAAAGAGCTCTATCAAGAGGACCCAGACTTCAAGCATGAATGGGAGGTACACCAAGAAGGGCAAGTCAAGAAAGGGAGCAAGTACACAGCTCAAGAAGGATACTTATTCTATGGAAACAAACTATGTGTGCCTAAGGGACCTTATAGGGGACTACTGGTCAAAGAGGTTCACTCCAATGGCCTTGCTGGTCACTTTGGGGTACAGAAGACCTATGACATCTTACAAGATCAGTTCTATTGCCCTAAGATGCTCAGTGATGTGCAAGATGCCCTCAAAAGATGCAGATCTTGTCAACTAGCCAAGGCACACTTTCAAGCAGGCCCTTACACACCACTTCCAGTAGCCAACAAGCCATGGGAAGACCTCAGTATGGACTTTATTGTAGCCTTACCTAGAACTCAAAGGGGAAAAGATTCAATCATGGTGGTTGTAGATAGGTTCAGCAAGATGGCACATTTCATTGCTTGTAAGAAGACTGAGGATGCATTGGGGGTAGCTGAACTATACTTTAGGGAGGTTGTCAAGTTACATGGGGTCCCTAGAAGCATTGTCTCAGATAGAGACACAAAGTTCATGAGCCATTTCTGGAGAACCTTGTGGAAGCTATTGAAGACTAGGTTAGTGTTTAGTACTTCTCACCATCCCCAAACTGATGGGCAGACAGAAGTCACTAACAGAACACTAGGGAAGATCTTAAGGAGCATTGTTTCTAAGTCATTGAAAGATTGGGACCTCAAGCTAGCACAAGCTGAGTTTGCCTTCAACAGAGCTCCCTCCAGCAGCACAGGTAAACGTCCTTTTGAAACAGTTTATGGCACTAATCCTCTCATGCCTACAGACCTAGCACCAGTCAAAGGAAACAAGGCAAGCTATGATGCAAAGAAAAGAGTTGAGCAAATGATACAGATTCATGAGCAAGTCAAGAAGCAGAGTGAAAGGTCCAATGAGTTGTACAAGGCCAGGTCCAAGGGGCCTAAGAAAGCAAGGGAATTCAAAGCAGGAGATCTTGTATGGTTGCATTTAAGAAAAGAGAGATTTCCAGACAAGAGGAGAAACAAGCT